>SNQJ01S0043985.1:38512-75086 GCA_010110895.2 Picea sitchensis | reverse complement strand
ATGTATTGTGGCTATGGTTGATGGCGAATATTGTATTCTGAGAGAGGAGACTATGAGAGAAAGAAGAGGAAGTTATAGTGGGTTTTGTTGTAGGTTGTATCCCTTCATTTGCTGGATAATAGTAAATGAAGGACCTGGCAATTTGTCTGGTGGATGTAGCCCACACTGGGTGAACCACGTAAATTCGTGTCTCTCTTGTATTGTGTATCTTCTGTGTTTTGTTTTCGCATTTGTTTTATTTTATTGCTCCACGTTCCTGTTTTTCTAACTTTCAAGAAACCCAATAATTACCTTGTGAGAAGCATTTATTGTGGGGATGGCCTCTATCCACTTAGTAAAGTAATATGTGGTAGTCAAGATCCATCTATACTGACAACTTGAAGCAGGGTGAATTTCCCCAATAAAATCTAGGCCCCACTGCTGAAAGGGTCCTGAAGCTACCATAGGCTTCAGTGGCAAAGACTTGAGCTGCTGCTTTCTAGATAATTTCTGACACTTAACGCAAGCCCTGATCTTAGCACAAACATCAATGAAGAGACTAGGACAAAAATAACCAGCGTTGAGAATCTTATTCTCCAGAAGTGATGCCCCCCACATAAACTATCATGAAAATCATACATAATCTTTTGGGCTTCCTATAGATCTAGACATCTCAAAAGCACTCCTAAAGGGTCTTTCCAATATAAAACTTGATAAATCAGAAAATATTTAATTGATTTGAGATTCAAAGCTCTTACCTTTCTCTTTACCATGCCACCAGGAGGCTGTAACTTCTGTAGGAAAAATACAATGTCTTTGTACCAAGTGCATCCTGCCAACGGGGGTGTGACTTTAGGATCTTCATCAGAGAACTCAGCTTGTTGATTCTATGAACAACTGTTGATGAAATTTACCCCCGAGGGTTTATAATTTGATTCAGCCAGCAACCTAGCTAAACCTTGACCTTTAACCAATTTGGTAGGCTTTATTTCAATATCAAATTCAAGGATTTTGACAATCCACTTACTCCTTCTTCCATCTATGTCAGGCTGAATGAGGATCTCCTTCACAGAGGTTGAAGGGACATATGCAATGAATTTTGAATGTAGCACATAAACTCTAAAAGATTTGAGAGCTTTAACCAAAGCATAGGCTTGCTTTTTCATGATGTCATAGTTTATTTCAGCATCTCTCAATGCCCTACTGAAAAAAGAAATGGGCTACTCTAACCCTTCGACATTTTTCTGTAATAAAACAGTTGCTATTGTGTCAAATGAAGAAAAAGAGAAAATCAGAAACTCCTTGGAGTAGTTAGGACTGATAAGCATAGGTGCTTCAGTCAAAGCCTTCTTTATTTGGTCAAAAGAGTTACGAGATTCAAAAGTCCATTTGATTTCATTTCCTTTCCTCAACATGGTTGTGATAAACTTCACCAACTCATCAAAATTTGAAACAAACCTTCTCAAAAAATTAATTTTCCCCAAGAAAGACTGAACTTCTTTCTTGGATATAGGAAGTGACAAAGTTTGGATTTCCTCTACGCTGCTTGGATCAATCCTTACCCCCTCAGCTGACACAATGTGCCCCAACAGTTTCCCCTCTTTCATGGAAAATAATGACTTTTTTGGATTTAAAGAGAGACCAAACTTTCTGCATTTCAAAAATACCCTTTTCAAATGGTCATGATGTTCTTTATCAGATTGTGAGAAAACTATTATGTCATCCAAATAGATGACTACAAACTTGTCTTTTTCCCCAATAAATGTTATGTCCATGGCTCGCTGAAAAGTTGCCTCTGCGTTCATCACACAAAAGGGCATATTAGCGTACATGAATGTTCGCAAGGGGTAGTGAAGGTTGTCTTCTCTCTGTCTTCAGGAAAGACAAATATCTGATTGTATCCAGAAAATCCATCAATCATGGACATCCTAGATGCACATGTTACCCTCTGTAATATGTGCTCCATCTTTGGCAGGGGGTAATTGTCCTTCTTAGAGCTTCTGTTTAGGTTCTTGAAATCGACACAAAGTCTAATTTATCCATTCTTCTTTCTCACTGGGACCAAGTTGTCCATCCATTCAGAATACCTCAGAGGGATGCATCTAAAAGCTTTTTCACCTCTTTCTCCATAATAGGCAGCAACATAGGATTTATTTGTCTCAGTTTATTCCTAAATGGTTTGGCCTCTTCCTTTAATGGTATCTTATGTTCAATGATACTTGTGTCATATGTTCTAAGATCTTCATATGTCCAGGCAAACATATCAACAAATTCTTTTAACAGCTCTGCATATTCAGCCCTTTGTTCCCTTGACAAGTTGCTTGACAACTTGACAAATTTTGGGTCCTTCTCTCTGCTAATATTGCACTCAGTTATATCAGCATCATCAGTCGAGCCTTTAAATTTTACTACCACATCATTCCCATCAAACAATCTTTCCAAAGGAACTAGTCCCTTTGGAATGTGGTTGGTAGGCAGCTGAACAATATGGTGATTAGCAATTTTATTTAAAAATACATCAGCATGAGGGTTACTTTCAGAATCATGATCTTGATCAATATGTAATGCAGAGAAATAATCAATGGACTCAAGAAATATTTTGATCTCAAGATCATCCTCAAACACCTTCTAATGCTTGACATTGTCAGGTATAGAGGGTCTATATTTCACCTCTACGTCATACTTGAGTTTAGGTGGAAGTGGGACTTGGAAATGGCTTGATGAAACAACCAAAGAATCAACCATGGTATTCTCCTCTCTTGGAATATATGAAATGTTGAAAGACAAGAAGAAATTGTCAACTAGGTCCCACACTTCGTTTTTGTAAGCTCTGAGCCTATGATTCTTAGCTTGATAAATATTTTTTATCTGATGAAAAAGTAGCTCTGCATCTCCAAATACTGATAGCTCTTCTATACCCATGTCCTTTGTAGCCCTTAAACCTAAAACAAGAGCTTCATACTCTGCCACATTGTTGGTAGCTTCAATTTCTAATTTGTAGGAAAAGGGTTTGGTATCTTGACATGGTGAAACAAAGACTACTCCAACACCAATACCTCCCTTAGAAGAGGCTCCATCAAAGAACATCTTCCAAACAGGGGTAGTTGGAGGAGGGATTTCATAAAAAGTAATGGACTGTTTTCTTATTTCAAGAGGAGGTTCAAGAGTATCAGTCAGCTGCAATATGATGGATCCCAAATCAGTGTCAAAATAAAAAATAGGATTGTTGGTGGGGTTTGCTTCATCACTAATGATGTACATGAGCTACGCTTCCCTATAGAGTCTCCTTTGTTCACCCCCGAATACAAGAATGGTGGCGTATGAAAGGTCCATCTGCAGGGTTCCCCCTAATATATTTATCCAAGATCTAGATAGGAGCATCCTGAACTTAGGGAGAACATCAACCACTACGATATCCATGACCACACTCTTCATCGAAAAATGGAATAGAGAAACAGCCAGGTCTTTGATAACCCCAAGGCACTTCACCTTCTTGGAGTCGAAATAATACAGGTCGTGGTAGGTTTTTTTCACCTCCAATCTGAGCTCTTCCATGACAATATTAGGCATAAGATTGTGAGATTCCCTTGAATCCATTAAGCAGTTATGCAACACCTTATTATGGATGTTCAATGAAGTGTAGAAGGGAGGGGAGGATTCATCTCTATCCTCCACCAAAGTACCTAATATGAAAGTTGGCCTTTCATCTTGGAGGTTAATTGAGTCTGTGGAATGAGACAAAGGTTCGGGCTGCCACATTTTGGAGAGGCACATTTTGAAGTCTTCATGCTTGACCAGCTCTGAAATGGGTACAAGGATTCTAATCTTTTGCATTTCATTCTCAAAGGTTAAATAGGAGGGGGAATTTAGAATTTCTCTCACTTTTGGAACATGACTTTTGATCACTGGTGGGGGGGTTTGTGACTTATTTTCCTTGCTTCAGTCTGCAATATCTTTGGCAGGTTTTTCTGCTCTGGTAGGTCGACCAGGGATGTCATATTTCCCTTCTTTCTGTTTGGACCTCAAATTATATCTATTTGGAGTGTGGCTGGCCTCTTCCCCTTTACTGAGCTCATTCAGTTGATTACTCATGAGGGCCTCTTCGTATGCAGACTCAGTTAAATGAGGGGATGAAGAGGTATCTCCAAGGAAATGGATCTCAGGATCAATATCTTCTTCCTCTTCCTCTTCATCAGTAATCATGTTATTTTGGAGAGGATTTTGGATTTTCTGATCATCTATGTCCCTGTTTCTCTGATCTCTTTGGATGGTCTGAGGGGCATTAGTAGGTCTCCTAAAGTTACCTCTATTATCAAAATTTTGTGTATTTCTATAGGTATGTATTTCTTCAAGTTTTACCTTCTCCATCTCAGCGGAAAAATATATTACTAATTTGGTAAGCTCATCAACTTGAGGGTGGGCAGCAGAGGAACCAGAGGTTGAAGTTTCAAAACTCACCTTTCTTCTGTCTCTATCAGCCTTACTCCTAAGCTTATCAGCAACCAATATACTAGATTCTACTTCAAGGGTTGCATATTTCATATGAACTAAAGAGGTAGCTCTTCTTTCTCTCAACAGGAGGCAAAAATCAGGGTCAAAAGCACTAGCATAAGTCATCTTGGCGGAGGTTTATGTAGGTTTAATTTCAGCGGGAATCTTTTTATACATCTTATTAAATCTTTTCAAGAAGTCTGAAATAGATTCCCCTTCTTCTCTCTTAAGTGCCCCGAATTCTGTAATATAATAAAGGAGATCCTTTTTAGTCCACCAATTTCTTAAGAATGAATCATCCAGAGCAGCAATCCCGTCAATAGATCTAGGAGGCAATTCCTTAAAACAATCCCTAACATCACGATCAAGGCTCTGTACAAAAACTCTCATCCACACATCTTCATTTTCGATGGCCTGAATCTCTGCAAATCTATAAAAGGATGCAAGGTGCTCTTCTGCAGTCACGTCTCCCTCCCTTGTGAATTGGGGCATGTACTTAAGGTAGTCCATGGATGGGAGAGCATTCATAGGCTGAGGTAAAACCAGAGGGGTGTATCTAGCAGCCAATATCTCAGCCATCCTGTTCCTAGGAGGATTAGCACCTGCCATTTGGATGTGAACTGGAGGAGAACCAGAAGGAGATGGAGTTTGAACAGGTGAGACTGGGGTTATGCTTATGGGAGAAAAAGGAAAAGGCCAAGCGTTAAGAGATAAAGATGAGGGGCTAGAGGTAACAAAGGTTTCCCCTTCTGTAACTGCAACAACTCTACTAGGAGGAGGAGTAGGAAAGTCTTCCAAGGTCAAAGCTATCTCCTTCCACTTAACAACTTTGGGGGAGAAAGGGGTGTCAAAGCTCTCTCCTTCCAAACCAAGAATAAGAGGGGAGAAATTAGTAGGAAAACTCCCAAAACTTAAATTTCTTGAAACTCCAGCAATTTGTATAATAGGAGAATTAGAAACAGTTACTGGAGTTTGTAAAGAGGGATTATGCAAATTATCATAAAAACTTGGTACAATAGTAGAGGTACCTTTTTTAGCGATGTTTCCCTTTCTAATAATTTCCTCAGGGTCAACTTCATACATTGCTAGAGGCAGCAATGAAGTGGACCTCGTGTGTCTGCCTTTAGGAGCAAAAACTAAAACAATGGAGTCGAAACAGTGGAGTCACCATGTGCAAGTTGCAATCTTCAATGATACTGATATCTGATGCACCTTCCGAATTTGAGTTTCTTTGTCGTTCTATCCCAGGGAAATGTCTTCAATTCGTTCCCCGACAACAACGCCAGAAATGTTATCACTAGAAATCACCTTCAGACTGCATAGAAGGTAAGCCCAGTACCCATCAGTTTGTGTAAGTGTAATTGAGTTTTAAGAGGTCAAATGGAGAGGAATCAATGAAAATAATGTTCTAACTTGGAAATCTGAACTAGCATGCGTAAGCAATTGAGGTCTGGAATCAACTTCGGTCAGTAAGCTGGAGTAAGGGTGAATAGAGGGAATAATTTGGCGAGGAGGGTGTAGAGGTATGTTGTAGACATCAGGTCTTCCAATAGCCTAAGGAGGAAAAACTTAAACGCAAGATCCTCTTGAATTCAAATCTAAAGGAAACTGAAAGAAATTATAACAGCACTATAATCAAACATTCATCATAATACAGTTACAAAAATTCATGTGAATCAGTCATTCATGAACTCTCTCAGTATCAAAGGTAAATAAGATGGAGCAAGAAAGTTGAATTAGATTAACCAAGATGTCTCAAAAAACAAATACATAACCAGAGAACCAGTGTTTTTCATAAAAATATTACAATAGTAGGGAGCCTAGCTCAACCATTCGACCTTAACAAAATATCAAAATTGCCTATATATACTAAAATGATGCAACCACCAAGAATGTGATCATATCACTGCCTTCAAAGCCTTCAGTTGGCGCCCTCTATGTCAGGTTGTGCAGACCTCATTATGTTAGATGCGAGCCATGCATAGTTATGTGCTTTACCGGAAAAATTGCCCATAAGGAAGCTTCGGATTGTAAGTGCACCTTCATGGATTCTCTTTACAACGTTTTCCATTTATGGAATGAGGCAAGGTATCAACTACTACCCACAATCTTCAATAATTGTCTTCATTGGTATTAGGACTGGGCCTGACACCCATAATTGTTCTCAGACGGTGCCAATGACTTATGTGAGTCCATCCTGACGCCTCGAGGCCATGAATGGTCTTTGTCTGTGACCAATGTGAGCTTTGCAGGTTGTACTCTGATAGAGTATGCGCAGGGGTGATGTGGAGCGAGGTGCTTAGCAAAAACTCGCATGGCCCAACGAGTGAGAGATGACCATGTGGAAGGAAGTGATTGGGGGAGCGGAGGTTGAGATGAGGTTGCGGTGGCAAGGGAAAGGTAGAGGTGGCCGAGGAACGAGGGAGGTGTGATAGGCGGGGAGGAACTGACGTGTAAGGGAGAGTGGAATGTGAGTGGGACAGCCGTAGGGATGATTTTAAAGATGGAAATTTATTTTAAAATGTAGAAACCTTAGCGAATCTTACTAATCCTTCATATGCCAACTATAAATGTTTGGCTATATTTTTGTAAAAATATTCAAATTTCTAAGGATTTTATATAGTCTTTATAAAATTTTGGTGATTTTTAAGGTAAAATAATTTTATCCTATAGAATTTGGGCGAATCATTTTTAAAATAGCGAATCTCAKTTTTTGAAAAACCATGGAAAATTAGCCCATGAGCGAAATTTAGCCCCTAAAATCATCCATGGACAGYTGTCGGGAGGGTGCTTGAGCTGCTTAGGCCTCCAATATTTTTCGTTTTCCMTGTGGAAATCATGGGCAGAATGCCACATGATTTACACCATAATGCTCTTTAGGGTAAACCTCAATTTCTGTCTGATTTTTAAGAAACAACCTGCAAATACTTGTGTTAACACTTATGAATAAAGAAAATTGAGAAAGAAGTTGATACCAGAAAGATACCCATGTATGCAAATGGAAGAAGACCTTTTATGGATTCAAGCAACTTGATGCAGAGTATCTCATATACAACAGAAGTGTGGCGAAAACTTCCTATGACAGAGAAAGTGTATCATAATGGTTACTCAGAAGTCGAGGATGATGGATTGCAAATGTATGGCTAACTCCCATTATAATAGATCTGAAGAAGTTGAAGAGACTCTAATCTAGTAGAATTGTCTTTGTATTGACAATTTGGCTCGTTAATGTATTTGGAGAATACTCAGTCGGATATTTGTTTTGTGGGACGTTTAAATTATGACATACAACTGCATGAATTTATCGATTCAGATTGGACAAGGAGTGCAGATCAAAGAAGAAGTGCTACTTGGATATGTTTCAGTTTGATCTTTGCCACGATGTCATGGGCTAGCAGGAAACATAATTCTATTGCATTCGACACTACATAAGCATAGTATACTGCAACTTGTGATGCTTGTATGAAAGCAATGTGTCTCCGCAAGTTGGTTTCTGGACCATTTGATCAGGTGTTGAATTCGACCATGATATATTATAATGATCAGAGCTATGTGAAGTTTTTCAGAGAACCTGATGTTCCATGCCAGGTCGAAGCACAATGAGATCAAACATTATATTCTTTGTTATAAAGTCTAGAGGGGAGAAGTGGTTCTCCAGTATATCTCCACAGATGAGAAAATAACAAATATTTTGGTAAAGCCTCTGTCCAAGATGAGAAGTTTGCGTTCTTAAGGGACAAGTTGGGACTCATGGAGATGACTTCCTTATTGAAAAAATAAGTGATTAATCCCAGGTTGGGAGGGAGAACTGATATGTTATTGATTTATGGACAGTCATTTTCCAGTTCGGAAAATGGTCCAGGTTGCGCAGTTTCTTTCCAGTCCGGAAAGTGGTTCGAGATTTTCTTACGAACATGTATTTTCCGGTTTGGAAAATGGTCCAGATTGAACAATCATTTTCGTAATGAAAATGGTCTGATAGATTGTTGATTTACCATAGACAACGATCCCCCTTGTGGCCAGTGTGGGGGAAATGGTCTAGGACAATCATTCTTCTTGGTAGTCACTCTGAGTAGTGTTCAAGTAGAATGATCTACCTCGTTGGGAATTCATTATTTTGAAGTTCACAGTTGTGAGCAGTTTCGAAGAATGGTCTGTAGTGATTAGTTTCGAAGAATGGTCCATTGTGAGTAGTTTCAAAGAATGGTCTGTTTTGGAGGTTGGTGCAGGACAGTCATTTCCATAGGAAATGGTCTAAACAATCATTCCCTAGGGCAGACTCATTCTCTCTGAGTCGCACTATGATTAGTGTTGGAGGAATGGCCCAGTTAGGCGAATGGTCCGGGTTCAACAATCAGGGACATACATTCCCTAGGGAAAACTCATTCTCTCTAGGTTGCACTGTGATTAGTACCGGAGGAATGGCCCAGTTAGGTGAATGGTCGAGGATCATAAATCATGGAAAATTATTCTTCTATGCTTGGGAAGAATAGTCCATATAGCCCATGGATGATGTTTTACCTTCTGAGGGAATATGCTCTTCCACATATCACATATGTGAGTGGAAGAATGGCCCAAATGACTCAGTTTCTATCATGATATTGTTTTATGCAGGTTGATATCAAATGATATGATTGTTGTGGAGACTGTATGTCTCTGAACAGTAGTTGTATGCTACTATGGTGGATGTGATCCACTGGTAGTGACTGTGTGTCATTGGCTAGTAGACATGTGCTACTAGGAGTGGTTGTGTACCACTGGCTAGTAGTTGTGTACTAATATGGATAAACACAATTGTGTTCTATTGGATGGAATTTTTCTGATTTCCATGGAGACTATCACTAGTGTTGGAGATGATTTCTAGTTAGATGGAAAGTCAGTATGATGATGGAAAGACATTCTCCTTGTGGAAAATGGTCCAGGACAGTCATTCTTCTAGGACGTATGTCTAGATTAGAAGAATGATTCTTGTATCACTATGTGGAGTGAGTGAATTATTCAACATCATGCCTGATTACTCAGATGGAGTGTGGCTTCGAGAGATGATGCATTTGATGCTATCAGATGATACTGATAGTGATGATGGTGCTCATGACTTGACCATGAGATAGCATGTGTGGATATGATGATGATACCTATTGAATGATATATTTGTGCTCAATATCATTTCCTTTAATACCTCCCTAGATAGGAGGGAGTGTTGATATTATGGTAGCTGCGAGAGGTATTAACCTCTACATGTAACCTTGACGAGACTAGAATATTCTGGGAAGCAAGAGAAACCCTAAAACGTTGGATAATAACCCTAGGAGACAAGTTGACTCAAGAGAATATTTATTATTGAGTTATTAGCCTCCAAAAGTAGAAGTCATCACAATTAGGTCACTTGGAGGACTATAAATAAGAGGGTGCTAGAGCTCATTTGTCACTCTTACTCTCACAACTGCTAAAGACTAGTGGCGCACAAGTTTCAAGAGGAGTTGCAGCTGCAATTGCTGCAACCGACATTTTCGGTTTTGGCTTGGAATTTCTCTTGGTTATGGTTTGGACTTTCTTCTTGGTATGTTATCTATGGAGAGAGGTACGCTACCTTGGTTGGCTATTGGTTCTAGGGTTTACTTCTGAAATTATTCTCTCTGTCAAGGTTAAGGTGCTCGGGGGTGGCATTTGTTCCTATGGTTGGGTGTTGGCCCTTGACCAAGTTTTGGGAGATCCTTGGTCAAGTTGACCTATTTTGTACTTCGATAGCCTATCGAAGATGGAACACAAGACGAAGCAGAGATTGCGGGATCTCGACCCCGGGATCTCGACCCCTTTTTGGGTCCTTTTTGGGATTTGGGAATATGTAATGGGTATGGGATGTCGGCCCATGGGTTTACCCATGTTTAGGCCTATTTTTTAAAGTATAAATAGATGTCTAAGCAGTGTAAGAAGGGGCATCTATGTGATGTAAGGCTGATAAGCTAAGTGCTAAGTGCAAGTATGGTTTGTATATGCTCTGTGCATATTGTGAGAAACTTGTAGAGCTAAGTGCAAGTGGTTGTAATAGACTGTGAAAGGCTTTGTGCTAGACCTAGCTTGGGGAAGGAGGATCTGGAAAGGTGCGCGCAAATCTCCTGTCCTATGTGGAGTAGGGTTTTTGTGGCTCTATGCATGTAGATGATTGATTGAAGATAATAAAGAAGAAGAGTTGGTGGATGTAGCCCCAGGGTGGGGGTGAACCACATAAATACTATGTTATTTTGCTCTGTGCGATGATATTATGTATTTATGCGTTATTTTCTAAGTGCTTGATATAGATAGATAGATAGATATGTTTATGCTTTGTGCTTATGATGAATCTGGATGTTAGATCTGATATAGGTGAATGTGCTTAGTGCTTGAATCTGCCAGATCTGATCCATTTATTTATGCTAAGTTCTTAAATACATTAGATCTGGGTGAATGTTGGGATGCTCTGTTTTATTTGCGAAGTAGATATTGGTTAAATAATGATGAACTAATGGTGCTAAGTGCTCTATTAAGTATTATAATCATAGATCTATGTATCAGCTACGGTCTCAGACACTTGAGTCCTGCAACCACCCGTGCCTCTACCTCGGGTGAGACTTCATCTACTTCTCAGGTGTTGTCGAAAGGGCCAGTAGTTAGGGTTTTGTTGGTGTGTTGTTGTAGCGTTGAACCCTGGGTCTGCCCCTATGCCAACAAATGGTTTTGTTGCCGGGACCTGAAACTGTGATTGTTGGGAACTGAGGAAGAAGAAGCTTTGTGCAAAGATCCGACCTGAAATTGTGAAATCTCTATGCATAGATCTGTTGCTCTAGTGCACAGTACTCTACTTAGTTTGACAAGCTTTGTGCTAAGGAAAATAAATATGATCTGAAGAAAAGAGGTAAGATCTGAAAGCTTTGTGCTCTGGGAAAGGTAAAAGTGAGACTTTTTTTATTAAAAGAGGTAAGATCTGGAAGCTCTGTGCTCTGATAAAGGTAAGAATATTGAAAAGTTCTAGATCTGAAAGCTTTGTGCTCTGTAGAAGTAAGATAAGTGGAAATTTTTGTTTCAACAATATGGATCTAGGAATGTTTGATAGATTCTATCCTAGCTTGAAAACTAGGGTATTAATAGATGAAATAAGATTTGATATGAGTAGATTTGATAAGAATAGTGAAAACTATGTTATAACTATGCATAGAAAGAATGTTTGGACTAATAAGTGTATGCAGGACCCTAGAAAGAAATGTTTGCAGGTTAGCTACCATGATCCTAGCATGCAGTACAGGAAAGGATGGGGATCATTTAAAAGAAAGAGAGGATTAACCCTCTGTTATAGTTGCAGAAGACCATGACATCTTGCTAAAGACTGCCCTAGGAGAAGACCTAGTTGTCTTTGTTGTAAAGCTATGGACCATGAAGTATTGGAGTGTCCTAGAATGATTGCTAAGATTGAAGAAATGAAGATGATACAAGAAAACCCTAGAACAGATCCAGAAACTAAGATTATGACAGAACCCCGAAAAGAATCAGAGGAAGTATTGCTACAGATGAAAGAAACCCTGAATGACCACCGACATGTTAGATTATTAGAGATCTTCAAAGAAAAAGAATGCCTTGAAACGATAATAGGAGACTTCGACATTGACTGTGTTCTAGATGAGGAAACATAATTGAATATCATGACAAAGAGAACCTGGGAAGCTATAGGGAGGCCTGCTATGATTCCTTCACTAAGGGGAATAGGACTATTCAAAGGAAAGCTGATAAAACTATGTAGAAAGCTCACCCGGATACCTATGAATGCCAATGGAACTTTGACAGAGGAAGATTTTGAGATTATTAAATTTATTGAGAACAATGCTCCATTTACCATGCTACTAGGGAAACCTTGGATTGAAAGAGATCAGGCCAAAAGGCAAGAAGAAGAAGAATTTTTAGAGTAGAAGAAGCAAGAGTTAAAAGAATTCATGACTAGAAGGATCGCACACTTGATTGAAGAACATAAGAACAGATCGAAGCTATTTAACACCAGAGACACGGATGTCAAAGTTGCAAGAACACTAGAACACCCACAAAAGATTGAAGTACCTATTCCAGATAAAGAAGAAGGATCACCCTCAAATCTTAGGAAAGAATCTCAACAACGCGAAGTGACTATGCCAAAAGAAGGTAAGAATCAGAATAAAAAAAGTCATACCGAGATGAATTTCACTGGGAAGAAGGATATAAAGCTAAGTAAGAAGAGAGCTAAGATCGATAGGTTGCAGAAGGTTCTAGAGGAAACCTCACCAAAGGAAAATTTGCAAAATTGGAGCTTCATCGGATACCAGAACAGTGACACATGGAACTTCGCCATGGTGAAGAAATATAGCCATTGGGGGCATTATAACCGTTAGACCAACACTTCGAATGGGTAGAAAGACATTTATGGACAGAAAATGCGCCACCCGACCGTTGGGATCGCGCCATAACAGACATAACAGAGTTAATGAAGGCTTTATACCCGTTGCAAGCGACTCGTTGTCGAGTTACCTATTTATCCCATCATGCCATGCACCGAGAATTTTTTTTCCAACTGAGAGTCTGAGCCTGCAGACTAAGTTGATTTTTCACAGTGATCATCACGCTCTTTCTCTCTATCCCATTATTGTGTCTAAGTTACTCCCCGAACCCGAGATTGTTAAACCTGAGTGTGTATGTTGGACAATTTGAGCGCTGTAGAGAAATTTGTTGAACAAGTTCTGATCGACCTCATGAATGAAAGAGTCATGTCGATGTCTACAGGTGTAAAATCATCGTTGACGAGAGAACTGCCAATCTCTCCGTCCACTGCTCGTGGAGCCGAACCATCCCAACCATCAAATGAAAAGTGAACCAAGCACAGGGATGATCTAGCGAACGCCAAATTGATCCCCACCATATTACCCGCCTATATACCACCTTTGAGTGGAGTAGTAAATCGAGACAACTTGCCTAGAGACTTCGAATACACCTTGGTTATGGTGTACCTCCTGAAGGGGATATGCGCAGTTTGAGCAGACCAAGATAAGATTGTAACGTTGAATTTTAGCGACTTCAACCTCGGAGATCGCAAAGTCTATAGCATGCTCGCCCCACATAAGTACCTAACTAGAACTAAGGGGAATAATTCGAAGATAATCCCCCAGTCGTGGACTATGAACCTCGCACAGTCCACACTGCTGAACATCATGAAGATTCCCCACATCAGAAGACACCAGGAGGTGAATGCATGTGTCAAGTTGTTTCTTTCTTGTTACCATGGCGGCTATTTGTGGCTAAACCACCGTATAACAGTTGATCCGAAGATGATTAATCAGATCACAGGGTTGAGTATGCAAGGACCTGATCCACAAGAGTTTTACCCCGGAAAATACATGGATCGCGCTCTAGCACAGAAGATCAAGGACACTTATGGCAATGTCGAGAAGGGCACGCAAGGCTACAAGGTAGATTCTATATAGAGTGGCACAGTGTGCCTCTCATGTCAGTTGATTGCAGGGAAGTTAGTACGAAAGAATTGACCTACCTAAGTCACTGATTTTGTAGTCGACCTCACAAGGAAGTGCGCGGAAGGCCTTCAGATGAACTGCGCGAAGTACCTCGTGAACCAGTTGGAACTCGACTACAGAGAAGCATAAGATCAAGGATATGAATTTCATTTCAGTTGGCTCTTGATCCCGATAGCTTTTATTGCATGGGAGATGCCGGAAGGTACGACCTTCCCGGACATCGAGCCATTTGAACCACTGGCCGCGAAGCTCAGTACACTATGGTATTCAAGCGATATGAATAAACAGTGGCAATCAAACATTGTTTCTCATACCTACTACAATCAGTTGAAGATAGCCATCCAGTCTGAGCCTCGCATGACTCCAAACACTCTACACCGGTTCAGGCCTTTAATGAAGTTCAACACAGATCAACATTTTATTTACATCACAGTGCGCGCTGACGAACACAAGCAACAACTTCAATCATACTACAAGCTGATGGAGGAGGACTTGGAAGAGATCACTAAGGACTGGTCGGCGGACCTCCTTATCCTAGCATAACCTGCGGAGATATTCGACATCGACATCCTAGAAACTGCGCAGTATACACCCGGACCTAGAAGGACAAAGAAGATCGAAGAGGTCCAAGAATTAGACAACGCATCCATAAAAACTGCTTCCATATCACCAGAGAGAGGAGGTGATGGCGAAGAGTTAGATGCCAAAGAAGTTGAACCGAAGCAAGGAGATGAGGTTGATCCCCTAAAAAAGAGGAAAGGTTCGCCTCCGAAACCTTCCTCCCGGAAGAAATTGAAGGCCACCATGACCAAGATGTAGACCGTCCTCACCTCTGATTACTTCGACTTCCTCATAGCAGTCCTGCAAGATGCTTCGATGGAAATAACAAAGAAACAAGATGCAAAGCAAGAGGATATGCATGACCGAATTGAGACTGAACTCCGAGTGGTACAACAGACCCTATAGTCCATCCGTGCAATCTCCACTGCATCGGGAGAGCCAGAATTCGGAGATGATCCAGCTCAACTCCACCACCTAGCCGATACAGTCGAAGCTCACCTTCGACGAGCACATGAAGAAATAGAGCAAGCCACCCAGGCTTTGACACAAGTACAAGGAGTACTTGTAGAGAAACGTAGTGATGCAGAACATGAAAAGCTTGCTCTCCAAGCGAAGTTTGAAGAAGAAAAAGCACAACTACAACAAGAAAAGGAACAATTGCTCCTTGAGCAACTCGAAGTAAAAGAAGTGGTCAAAAAAGCACTTCGCTCTGTGATAGTCTTAGAAATCAAGGCAGAAGACCGAGTTACACAACAGGTGAACCAGCTCGCAGAAGCCATCCAGCAACTACAACAACATATAACAAATTTGGAGCTACGCACTGTACCTGAGACCCCACAAGATGTACGAGACCAAAGGGAAGAAACTGCCCGTAGCGCGGTTGAAAGACTAAAGGCTCTTACCCTGGAATGTAAGAAACTCACTGATCGCAGTGCCCAAACCTATGAACAACTCATGGAGAACCCGGAACTGAAGGCACTGGAGTCGCAGCTCCAAGAGGCGAAGTATCAAGCCAAAAAGATATAGGCGCAGCTGAAGTCCCTATCAACTATGGAAAGAATGAAGTGTTCCCAAGAGAAATGCATTGCACAACAACAGATCCATACTATCCAGAGAAGAGTTAGGGAAGTAACTTAGAGGCTCCAATCCATACAAGACAAGGCCTATCAATTGTTTACAGAGGTAGAAGGCCAAGGAGCAGAGCTAGAGCAGGTTGTCACTACAACTAAACAGGGTCTAGAGGGACCCATCAACGATGCAATCATCCAAGTGTTCGTTGAACAGGAGGTCGTAACACAACAACAAGTCGAAGCAACTCAACCCAAGCTCGAGGCGTTCGAAGCAGAACTAGTCAGACCAAAGTGACTTGGGATGAGTCGCATGTGAGTGTTGGGGGCCTGTTGGCCCTTGACCAAGTTTTGGGAGATCCTTGGTCAAGTTGACCTATTTTGGACTTCGATATCCTGTCGAAGATGGAGCGCAAGACAAAGCAGAGATCGCATAAATAGATAAGCTAAGTATAAATAGATGTCTAAGTAATGTAAGAAGGGGCATCTATGTGATGTAAGGCCGATAAGCTAAGTGCTAAGTGCAAGTATGGTTTGTAGATGCTCTGTGCATATTGTGAGAAACTTATAGAGCTAAGTGCAAGTGGTTGTAACAAACTGTGAAAGGCTTTGTGCTAGACCTAGCTTGGGGAAGGAGGATCTGGCGAGGTGCACGCAAATCTCCTGTCCTATGCGGAGTAGGGTTTTTGTGGATCTGTGCATGTAGATGACTAATTGAAGCTAATAAAGAAGAAGATTTGGTGGGCGTAGCCCCAGGGTGGGGGTGAACCATGTAAATACCGTGTTATTCTTCTTTGTGCGATGATATGATGTATTTATGCGTTATTTGCTAAGTGCTTGATATAGATAGATAGATAGATCTGTTTATGCTTTGTGCTTATGATGAATCTGGATGTTATATCTGATATAGGTGAATGTGCTTAGTGCTTGAATATGCCATATATGATCCATTTATTTATGCTAAGTGCTTAAATACATTAGATTTGGGTGAATGTTGCGAGGCTTTGTTTTATCTGGGAAGTAGATATTGATTAAATAATGATGAACTAACGGTGCTAAGTGCTCTATTAAGTATTATAATCATAGATTTGTGTCCCAACTAAGGTTGCAGACACCTGAGTCCTACAACCACCCTTTCCTCTACCTCAGGTGAGACTTCATCTGCTTCGCAAGTGTTGCCAAAAGGGTCGGTAGTTAGGGTTTTGTTGGTGCGTTGTTGTAGCGTTGAACCCTGGGTCTGCCCCTGTGCCAACATTGGGTGACAATATTGAGATATTGTCTATGATGAAATGAGCACAACCGTTTTTCTAACAAAATAGACTCAACAAGTTTATTGGGTGTCTTGATAACCGGATTATCCCCTAGGATCACTCTCACGAATTCCTACTGGGTTATTTACTGGCATTTCCAGTCTAGAACTAAATCACCATTTAAAAATCCTCAACATCTATAGTCCATTCATTGACAAGGAATCATATTGGAACAAAACCCTTGGCTTGAGCTAAGTGTTGGATGAAAGTCTTATTCTAGGAGGCGAATTAAAATTTATTGTCAATAAATACAAGATATGGGTTGTCCAAGGATGAGAGGATAAACTCTTGAACTTCTTCTCAGAGAAATTCAAATAACTGAACTAGTGGTACTGAAACCCACTTGGTATAATAACCAAAAAGGAGATGAAGACTTACTAGTACCTTGTAGAGGAATGAGAGTTTCTTCCCAGAAGGAGGCTAATGTATTGTGCCGAGTCTCCGACAACTCTAGGTCACCAGTTAATTTGTTTAGCTCTGTAGATAGTCCCGCCTTCTGTGTGGGGTCGCTGGAGTTTGGCATTGCATGCTTCTCCTGGATCGGTTCCAAATGTTCCATAACTTTTCCCTTGAGAGGAAAGGACTCATCATTATTTGTAGGTACTGGAGTAGCCGATGAAGCTTTTTCCCTAGAGAGAGACTTTGGATGTGAATATTACAAGGGGTCACGAGCAATAGGCTGACTAATATTTTGAAATCCCAACTCTCATTCTGCATGCATATGTCCCACCTAGTGGAAGTGAGCACATCTGAAAGGAAGGTGGAGATAATCCAATTGCTCTGTGTATGTATTATCCCCTAAAACAATATCCATCGATTCATATAAACCATTTCTGGGATTAACATCAACCATAATTTGTGCTACTGAGTGGTAGTTGGATGTTTTATATCTCTTATCAATAGTGATATAGTTACCCAGAAGCTTGTCAATGGAACAAAACCCCTCGTCCGAATAGAACTCGATAGGTAGATTCAATAACTTGATCCATAGTGTGATACTGGAGAGGCTCTCCTCAAGGGCATCGAAGAGTGGATGCCACGACTTTGAGAAAAAGAGGTGTCGATCCCAATACCATTTCCTAGAAAGGATTGTTTCAACGTCTGCTTTACTATGAAAATTGATTCCCATCCAACCTCGAGAGAGAAGGTGGCAGATCGAAAAATATCCCAAGGATGGATGCCATTCCTTTTCCATCTAAGCTAATACTGTATTATATGCCATACGCCTTCCCACTAATTTACCGATGATGGATCGACCATGTAACTCGACGATTTGTGAAACCTGTAAATCCTCGCCCACTACCAGGGCAACTTGACGCCCTCGAGATTTTATTGTTTGTGTGCATTTTTCTTTCCATGCAAGCGAAACTCATCAATTAAACCTGTCTTTAAATCTGGGGATGGGAAGTTAACTGAGGATTTGACCCAAATCCTTTTCTTCTCTAATTTTTTTTTATCAAACTTTGTGGGAGCGAGAGATTTGCATGTTGAAGGTGGTCTAGGTGAGGGAGAGGAACTGGACTTAGTTTCTTTGCATGAGTCTCCTTGGGAACAACTATGTCGATAAATGACCTTGAGATCAGAGGGTGTCGCCGTAGTACTCAAGGAGATGTGGTGGCCAATTGGTAGAGATTTCCCCTAGCCAATGATTGACAACTGTAGTTTTGAGTCGCTTCCCAACTCGTGTGGGTCACCGTCGAGAGTTAATGTGGCTGTAGAGATGATCGATTTTGGAGAGGAAAATATATCGGACTTTGACTACAGATCGTTAGAGTGATCTACTAATGAGCCATATCTTTTCATTGTTCTTTGTGCTAGTGGCCATACATGGAGGCATGCATCCAACTAAACCTTAGAACGAGTGTAGCTAGTCTTAATGGACGTTAACCGCCACCATCATTATATTTATATAAATTATATCATAAAGATTATTTGTTTAATTTAATAGTAGGGAATGAATAGTTTCACATTATTTTGTTTTTTTTAAATGATTGAAAATAATTATAAGAAATTTGGAAGTAAAAATTGTATATAAAAAAATATTAGTGTTGTATATTTTTTATATTTTATCATAAAAATATAATTATAGACTCTTTGTTAAAATTATAATTTTATATAAACAAAATTATTGATTTTAGTATAAAATGGATTTTACTACACCTCTACCCTTCCCATTATTTTGTGGTCTTAAAAATCATCAATTAAAAATCCATAGTCACCTCCATATTATAAAAATCATCAATTAGAAATCCAAAGTCACTTCCAAGATCTCTCTACATTCACACTAACTAACTTATACACTAATCGAGACTTCATGACCAATATAAACAATATCTATTTTCCTTGTTGTTGGAAAAAAAATCAGTTAAAAACCCATACTCACCTCCATGTTCTGCGGTGGTCGCCGAGAGGGGGACGGTTTGGGTAATTCGCCTGTCCAAACTGTTCCACAGGAAGATTTTTCTTCGGTGGGTAAGGAAGGCACGGTGCTTGCACCCTTCGTATAATTAGATGGGGTAGGGAGGGACCGGGAGGACTGGGTGGATTTTCCAGACGTCGGGGGAAAGGACCCGTGTAATGGTTCGGGGAAGGAGGTTGGTGAGACGGGGAAGGGGATGGATCCCTCTATATATGATATGCGCATTGGAGGTCTGGAGGTGATTTCGAAAGTGCGCCATTTGAGTAGGGGGGACGTGTTGATGGAACTGAAGTTCCCGCCCCAGGATGTCTCGGTGGCAGGTAAAATTAGTACGCTGCTACTAAGAGACGGATTGGCGATTAAGGGCCGTAGTGCTGGGATCTTAGAAGAAATTTTTAAAAGCTCGGTAAAGGATATGCTTTTGGATTCAGAGGGTTTGCATGCAAAAGGGGGTGATGGGCCGAGAGAGACAATTGGGGGAGGATCAAAACCCTCTGTGGGGGCTGACTAGGTACACTGTTCTGAGAACGATTTATCAATAGTTATCTTGGTCCCTACATATAGGGATATTTTGACCAATATTCGCAAAGGGGGGAGCCCGAGCCTCGAAGGGGTGTGAAGAAGTCATGCGAAGGACTCACAAAGCCTCAGTTTTATGCCAGTTCGTTGGGAGAATGCTCTTTGGTGAAAGGGGTTGTGGTAGGGGGATTGGAGAAGTATTTTTCTCCACTCCAGACATGAAGTGCGAGAAAGCTAAGGAGAGAGGATGTGCTTGTTGGTACTTCTTACTCCTCAATGGTAGACGGTCAGAGGGTGCTTAGAGCTCAAAAAGCCCTAGCCAAGGTTAAGAAATGATTGTGGCCTCTTTGAATATCAGAGGAGTAGGGGGAAACTCAAAGATATTATCCCTTAAGCATTTTTTAGAATTAATTAAGCTTGATATTTTGCTCGTACAAGAAACTATGGTCTGCACTACTAAAGCTAGATATTTGTTTGCAAAGCTACTTCCTCATTGGTCCTTTTGTGGAGTGGATTCACTAGGCCTTTCTGGGGGGATTTTAACTGCGTGGAACCCAAGGAAAGCTGACTTTTCGACTTTCCTGACTCCTGTAGGTATGTTACTGGAAGGGACAATAAAAGATTTGGATAGAAATTTGAAGGTGATAAATTTCTATGGCCTATATTCAGATAGAGAGGCTTTCTAGAAAGTCTTAAAGAGAGATGGTATCCTTAAAGGTCAGAATTTGATTTTGGGAGGTGATTTAAATTTCACTACCTCCTGTAGAGAAGTGTGGGGAGCACGTGCCAGAGCAGATCCTTTGCAACAATTTTCCAGTCAGAGGATAGAAGAGGAAGGGCTAGTGGATGTTGAACCTATTAAAGTTCTACCTACTTGGATGAATGGTAGAGGAGGTATGGACTATATAGCCAAACGACTGGATCGATTTCTACTTTCTGAAGATTTCTTACTTGCAGGAATGACGTATAGATCACAGATTTGCAATATAAAAATCTTTGATCATTTTTCGGTGGTCCTCCATTTAGAACTGGAAAATAATAAATTCAAGTTCCCTTTTAAGTTTAATTAGGTCTGGCTGGAAGATCCAGACTTTGTAAAGTTTGTCAAAGTAAAATGGGTCAGGCTAGCAGGTTTGGAACCTACAAATCCGATGGATTCTTTGGTTAAAAAACTGAAAAGAATGAAGGAACTGGTGTCTAAATGGGAGAGAGTTAAAAAGAAGGAAGGAAGGGAAGAATTAGTAAACCTGGAAGGTGATTTGGATCTGTTGTATTCTAGCCATCTAGGAGGTTTTGTTAAGGAGGAGGATAAGAAACAAATTGCAAAAATGGAACAGAGGAAATTGGTATTATTAAGGCAGGAAGAGGAAACCTGGAGGCAAAAAAGCAGAATTAACTGGTTGGCAACATGGGATAGAAATACAAAGTTTTTCCATGCATATGCAAGCTCCAGGAAGCAATTAAACACTATATGGCGGATTACTAAGGAGGGGGTTCAGGTGATCTCTAGTAATCAAGGGCTACAAGCTGAAGCTGTTGAGTATTTCCAAAATCTGTATAAGAATCAACCTAAGCTGGCCATAACTGACCAATTAGTTGTTCTTAAAAACTATCCACGGATGTTCAGTAAGGAAGATAATCTTAGAATGGTTGAACCAGTTACTTCAACAAAAATCTTGTCTACTTTAAAAGATTTTAAATCTTCAAAAATTCCAGGCCCAAATGGTTGGAAATTTAAATGCTGAATGGAGAATTCTTTATTTTGATCAATTGGGAAGATTTATTGGAATGGTGGAAAGAGTCGGGAAAAAGGAAGGGTGTCTAGAGCTCTAGATGCTACTTTTATCGCTCTTATTCCAAAGAGAGAGAATCCAGAATCCTTTGGAGATTTCAGACCCTGTACTTATGCTAACCTAACTTATAGAATTATTACACAAAATTTTAAAGATTGAAATTAAAATTACAATGGCCGGGATTCTCAAAGGAGCAGGTTTGGTTTTCTTGAAGGTAGACAAATTACTGATGCAATTGGTGTTGTCTGAGAAAATCAGCACCTGATTATTAAAATTAAAATTGCAAAGCCACAGCTGATTGCATAAACTAGATTTGATAAAGGCTTATGATAGAGTGGACTGAGGATTCTTAAGGCTTGTGTTGTTATAGGTGGGTCAAGGCTTATGACAAAGTGGACTGAGGATTCTTAAGGCTTGTGTTGTTATAGGTGGGTATGAGTATTGGAGAAATAGATTGGATTATGGGGTGTGTGACCTCAACAAATTATGCAGTATTGGTAAATGGAACTCCTACTTCTTTCTTTAAGAGTTCAAGGGGATTAAGGCAAGGATGCCCTTTGTCCCCACTACTGTTTCTTCTAGTTGTTGAAGGGTTAAGCAGATCCATTGAGGCAAAAGCAAGGGAACAAAAATTACCAGGCATATCAGTGGCTAGAGGGGTCTGGATTACTCATCTGATGTTTGTTGATGATGTGATCTTGTTTGGTAATGGTAGCATAGCTGAATGGGAAGCCTTTAAGGATATTCTTAATATTTTCTGTAACGCAACAGGAATGGCCTGTAGTCCACAAAAATCTTTGTTTCTAGAAGCTGGGTGGGGTGAAGAGGACTTAGCAATTTTGATGCAGATTCTACCATTTGAAGTTAAACCAGTGGATGAAGGTTTTAAGTATCTTGGTTGTTTCTTGAAACTGAACTGTTACATTAACTCTTATTGGAATTGGTTTGTGAAAAAATTTGAGAAAAGGATTTCTAATTGGAATCACAGATGGTTAAGTCTAGGAGGAAGGGCAACCTTGGTAAAAGTTGTACTTGAAAGTATCCTAGTTTACGGTTATTGTTTGTTGAAGTACCCAAAAGTATTCTAAATAACATAGGGAGGAAAATGTTTATCTTTTTGTGGATAGGGAATAAGACAAAAACAAGAATACATTTGATTAGTTGGATTAAACTTGCTAAACCCAAAAATCTGGGTGGTTGGGGATTGGAAAAATTATTTACTTTTGGGAAAGCTCTAGCTGCAAAAAGATTATGGAGGGTTTTAACGGTCCCCGGTCTTTGGCATGAGGTGATTTGCAAATGTACCTTAAGAATAAATTAGTGGTAGAATGGCTCAGGGCTGGTAGTGTTTGCAGGTCTGGTATTTCCAATATTTGGAGTACATTAACATCTTTTTTATCCTTAATAACTGACTGGTTGACCTGGCTCCCTGGGAATGGGAGAGAGATCAAGATAGGTGTTGATCCTTTGATAGGGTCACAATTATATTATAAGTTATCAAGGAATCTTTTGATAGCACTGAAGGTTCAAGGAATTGTATATTTAGCATAGGTTGAAAATCAGGTTGTGAATAATTCAAGAAACTCAAGATGGAAGAAAGCTGAGGATCTATGCTTAAAAGGGGAACTAATTGAGGAGTGGAATAATTATGTCAAGGGACTAGATGGATCGAGTTTTGAATTGAATAATGAAGAAGACTGTCTTTTATGGTCTTGGGATATTAAAGGAGGGCAGGTTACAACTAAAAAAACATATGAAGTTCAGTGGGTGAACACAGTAGAAGTATGGTCTTGGGATATTAAAGGAGGGCAGGTTACAACTAAAAAAACATATGAAGTTCAGTGGGTGAACACAGTAGAAGTAGAATCTGTTTTTTGGTACAATGATATTTGGAAGTGGCAGGCACCTTTAAAAATTAAATTATTTACGTGGTTGTTGCTTGAACAGTGAATTCTCACTTGGGAGAATCTTTGTAAAAGAGGTTTTACAACGCCAAGCAAATGTGTACTGTGTGGGTCTCATGAGGAGAATATGAAACATCTTTTTATTGAYTGTACGTTTACATAAAGCATTTGGATTTCCTTAAAAAAGATTTTAAATGTCGTAAGTGATTGGRAAGGAGAGCAAGTGAAAGAATATTTGGAAAATTGGCTTAAGAATATGGAGAACTGGGCATAACTTCCTGTTTTTATTTGCTGGGAAGTGTGGAAACATAGAAACAAGGCTACTTTTGAAGACTGTCCAATTAATAAGGTCTTAGTATGTAACTTCATTCTACAACATTTGGTGGAATTTAAAACTTTCAAGACACCTAAGACCTGTAGGATACTTAGGCCTCCAATCATAAATTGGAACCATGCAATGGGGTACTTTGATGGTGCTTCTCAAAGTAGGGGAGATAAGTGTGGGGATGGGGAAGTGATTAAATGTCCAGTCTTGGGCATCTTAAAAATGAATTGTGGTAGTGGTATAAATACAAGGGCTGAATTGTTAGCATTGTGGAGCATATTTTATTTTGCCAGCTATAAAAAGATTTCAAATTTACTCTTGGTTGATGATTCAAAAGTCATTATTGATTGGTTTAATTATGTGAATGAACTACAAGTGATCTCACTTCTGCCATGGATGAGGAGAATTAGAATGCCGAGCGGTAATTTTATTGAGGAGAATTAGAATGCCGAGCGGTAATTTTATTGAGGAGAATTAGAATGCCGAGCGGTAATTTTATTCAACTAAAAGCTGAACATTTACATAAACTACAATCATAAAGCATATTTGTTATCAAAAACAACACTTGAACGTGAAGAAAAGGGCATGTTCTATGCAATGGGCAATGAAGAAGAAGCAGAAAAATTTGCAAAAATGGAAATCAACTAAATTTGTTACTTTTTGTAAAAAAAAAAAAATCAGATCTTTTTATTTTTTGATCTCGTTAAAATTTTATCACATGTAATTCTAAAACTACGGTAACATAAATTTTATATTTCTTTAATTTAAATTATTTTCTTTTTAAAAATAAATTCTCACTAACTCACTTATACACATATACACATAATCAAGGCTTTATGACCATCAATATTTATTGGTAATTATAATAACAATACCCTACCTAAACCACTAGACCACAACACTGAGCATTAAATAAATAAAATAAAATAAAATAAAAGTCGAATATGTACATCTGGGAATTATTGACTTATAAAACCTCTCTCGTTTCGCCGTGATACTTTTCACTAAAGTCGAATGTGTACATCTTGGAATTATTGACTTAGAAAATCTCTCTCGTTTCACCGTGGTACTCTTCACTTTCCCATATTAACAATGGTTTCACATTAATACTCTTCACTTTCCCATATTAACATTGCACGAAAACCAAAAACAAAATAAAATTCACATGTTTACTTCTATGTTCATTTAAAAAAAACAGTTGAATATGTGCATCTTGGAATTATTGACTTAGAAAACATCTCTCGTTTCACATTAATACTCCTCACTTTCCCATAACAATGCATGGAAAACCAAAAACAAAACAAAATTGATTTGTTTGAACTGTGAACTCTGCTATAATTGCACGTAGCTTAACATTTATAAATAAAATTTACAAAATGAAAATGTAAAAGAGATAAAAAAATAAAAAAATCATTATAATGATTAAAAAAATATAATAATAAAATAAAGTAAATTTATCTTATTCTTAAACATTTAAGTATAAATAAATAAATATGTATATTGGATAGATTTAGAATTAAGATACATTTTATTATAGTAATAATAATAATAAGATTATTAAATATATCCACACACTAATTAAGAATAAGAAGTGGGATACTTTTTATATCTTAATTAAATTAAGAATAGTGGAACACTTTTATATCTTAAGTAAATTAAGAATAGTAAAATGCATATATAACATAAATACAATATGAATTTAAAAACTAAAATGAAAAAGATTAGCATATGTTAATCATTCATTTTATTAAAAGATTAGCATATGAAATATCTTTAAAAAAAATTATAATAATTATTAAAAAATAATATGATAATAAAATAAATAAGAAATTCATTTTAATTAATTATTTAATTTATTTTTATTAATCATTTAAGTATAATAATTTGATATTTTTTTTTATAAAATTAAATAAATTTATTATTTCTTTTTTTCAATTGAAAAAGATTAACCTACGTTAAAATACCAATAAAAAAAATATGAAATCCATTTTAGTTAATCATTTAATTTATTTTAGTTAATGATTTAAGCATAGTAAATTTATATCAATTTAATTTATTTTAATTAATAATTTAAGCATGGTAAATTTATATCAATTTTTTTTATAAAATTATATAAGTTTGTGTCTAAATTTCTTTTAATCACAGATTAAGAAGAATCTAAGCTTGTAAATAATGACTTATCAGTAAATTTATGCCAAAATTTCTTCTAGATCCGAGATTGCTCGAGTTAAATCGAAGGACTCACAGTCACAAAACCCTCCTGGTTGACCTCTTCACACACATAAGCCCTGTAATAATGATAATAAAGTTCGAAAGAGAAAAAAACCCCACGAGTGACGAAGGGTGATCCATACACATTACCAACCGCGGGGATTAAATTGTCTGTTCACTATGATGGTCGATGGGTGATAATGATACATCGGCCAGCCACCTAAAAGAACAAAGCAAAAGCATCAGCCCAGCTTTCTACGTGTATTTTCATGGGTCGGGGGAGCCTGAAGAAAACGTAGCAGGCGGCCCGAAAGGATCGAAACCCGTAGAAACCTTCGATCTGGTTGTAGATGGATCATCATCACCACCAGCATCATCATAATTCATTATGATCAACAGGGCGAATTAAGCTTCCAGACTCAGCAAGTTAATAGGGCTGGTGGTGGTGGTAGTGGTGGGGGGCTCCCTCTCCCATGGGCTGCACTAATTCCAAGGAAACCCAGAGACGTGCGGGCGCAGCAGAAGACGAGCGTCCCGGGATTCGATCTCTGCCTCGCTGCTTCTCAACTCCCACTGCTCACAACAAAGATAGAGAAGACCGCAAATACCATCATCTCGTTTCCCTCACTTCTGCCACGTATGGCGACCTGCACATCAACATGAACGAAGAAAAAGAAGCGGATTATTTCCCTAGAAAACAAGAATACCCTGAAGGTTTTTATGGCAGCAACAACAGAGGGAATTTCGATAGATCGTCAAGTGTGGCGGCCAAGACATGGTCGGAAGTGAACGGCTTTCTGTCTGATTATAAACAGAAGAATGCCCCTTCTGCTGATCACTGGCAGGAAACAAANCATCATCACCACCAGCATCATCATAATTCATTATGATCAACAGGGCGAATTAAGCTTCCAGACTCAGCAAGTTAATAGCGCTGCTGGTGGTGGTAGTGGTGGGGGGCTCCCTCTCCCATGGGCTGCACTAATTCCAAGGAAACCCAGAGACGTGCGGGCGCAGCAGAAGACGAGCGTCCCGGGATTCGATCTCTGCCTCGCTGCTTCTCAACTCCCACTGCTCACAACAAAGATAGAGAAGACCGCAAATACCATCATCTCGTTTCCCTCACTTCTGCCACGTATGGCGACCTGGACATCAACATGAACGAAGAAAAAAAAGCGGATTATTTCCCTAGAAAACAAGAATACCCAGAAGGTTTTTATGGCAGCAACAACAGAGGGAATTTCGATAGATCGTCAAGTGTGGCGGCCAAGACATGGTCGGAAGTGAACGGCTTTCTGTCTGATTATAAACAGAAGAATGCCCCTTCTGCTGATCACTGGCAGGAAACAAAAGAAGAAGAAGAAGAAGAAGAAGATGAAATGCCCGTGATGATAAATGCGAGGGAACTCATGGAGGGGCTGGAGGATGATGACCACAACAGAAATTTTTCCTTTGATTTGGAGGTTCCTGAAAATGCCAGAAAACCGCTTTGGATGCATTTCGCAGACGATTCACCGGATAGCCTGTTCGATTCGGAAACCGTGTCTGGTTTCAGAAAAGCCTTCGACGAGCTTTCGCCCTGTTCACCGGTTTCGGTTTCCGGAACCCTCAAGAGTATCAATGAGCCCGAGACTCCCGTCTCTGCCTGTAGTAGCAGGTTTCGGTGTAACAGTTTTCCGAGGCCTATTAACAAATCCCCCTTGATTTTACCGGAGGCCTCCAGAATACTGGATTTCGAAAACCAGGGTTGTGGGATACTTAGGGCTCCCCCTGGGGGAGAATACAAGGTGGTTTTGTATTTTACCAGTTTGAGGGCAATCAGGAAGACCTACGAGGATTGCTGTTATGTTAGGTTAATTCTTCAGGGTTTCAGGATTTTTGTGGATGAGAGGGATGTGTCTCTGCATGCCGAATATCGCCAGGAATTGCAGAGATTGCTGGGGACTGAGCGTATCAGCGTGCCCATGTTGTTTATAAGAGGGGAATGCATTGGTGGAGCAGATAGGGTTATACAGCTGCACGAAGAAGGTGAGTTGGAGAAGTATTTGGAGGGTTTTCCGGTTATGAGCTGCATTAGGGTTTGTGATGGCTGTGGGGATTTGAGATTTGTTCCGTGCCCTAGTTGTCATGGGAGTTGTAAGCTTTATACTGATGAAGATGAGCTGATAAGGTGCCCTGACTGCAATGAAAATGGACTGATAAGGTGCTCTATATGCTATTGAAGGTTTGAAGGGCTTATTATGAGTGATTGCCCTTGATCTCTCTGCAGTATGTGAGATACGTGGTGCTAATGACATTGTTTTGCTGTTCCTGAAGTCTGACTTTACCACCTTATTGGTTTAAGAGAGTCCACAATTTTGAGCAAGGGCGCCAAGACTGGGAAGTGTGAACAGCAACATCTTGCTATCCCTCTGCTGCTTTTCATTGACTGGATTTCACTGTTTGTCTTGAAGTTTTGAAAGATTTTCATTTTTTTTTCTGGGCGTCGATTTGAGCCAGCGAAGCTCTGGTTTAAAGGTAACTCCATGCTTATTGGGCACCCATATTTCAGATTTAGATCACCGTGAAGCTCCTGATGTAACTATTGATTAGGTTTCGGTTAAGCGTTTCCTTTTTGGGTTGGGATTGAAAAAGAGGGTTTGGTATATAGACTATGGTTATGATAAATGGATGTTTTTTTTATTCATTACTGGTGAGCAGAGGATTATTTTTTATTGCCTCTGCCTTTTTTGGCTGCAGAAGCCTCAGCTTGAGGTCATCATACCCCAATAGAATATTTTGTTTTGACGAGAAATGTATTTTATTTTGACAAGAAATGTATTTTATTTAAATATGTACAGTAGTTAAGATTGCTCGCTCTTGTACATGAGGGGCAATTGCACGGTATGTCCTGTGCCAACTATGTATTTGCTATGAAAGAGAGGCATTGCATTTCTCTCGTGTATGATGTTGCTTTTCTCTAACTAGATACAACAGGCTGCACAGACTACCATATGAAATTCTGCAGCAACCCATGCCAGCATTTGAATGAATTGTCAAGGTACATTTATGTTCATGGATTCTGTTTCATTTGTATTTTATTTTTTCCATTATGTTAGAATGCTCTGAGTGATTGCTTATAGATAAAAATATATAATGTTTCAGATAAAACAAATTGTATTGACAATTACAAGTTAGCACGATTTCCAGAAACCTTAGAGTAACCACTAATTTGACAATTTATGGCAACCATTTTCAATAAAACCTTTTTAACAGGAAACTGAATTCAAATTATCAGGAAACTGATAGATACCTCGTTGGTAACCATCCAGGTCAACATGTTGTCCACAGTTTGAGGGCACTCTCTCTGATACAGATGACTTATTTTCTTTTCTTTTTCCCCTTATTTTGAAACATTCTTATTCTTATTACTCATATAAAGGGATACGATTGTCATCCCTGAAGTTCATGGTTGCCAACACAGAGATTGACCTATACTGATGGCTGTAATCAGTCTGGAAAGGGCACTTCTTGGTTTTATTTGAAACAAATGCTCGCCCAATTTATGCCTTACTTTTATTTGAATCTGTGCACGGCCAATTCATTAGGAAAGCAGTTTTTCTAAGTTCATGCTGAGCAACATAAACTGCAGGCCAGCAAGCAAGAAAGAAACAAATATCTACGCCATCTATCTCTGATCACAACCCTTAGTATCCTAAGTATTCTCTTTAGCACACTCATGTGTTACGATCTATCCTTATGTTCTAAGTCCACTAATAAGCATGTGCATCAGGACAAGTTTCAGTGCATTTGTCAATGTTGTGGGCAGCCAGTGTGGACCTCCCAGCAAGCATGGCGTTACATTTGAGCCCTGAGTTTTGCCAGCTTAATTTTCTTTTTGTCCCCACTCCTTACATAGAATTGGTGTTCTAGCCCTATAAAATCCCTCTGAAAGTCAATTGTAAGGAACGTTGGAGGATTTGAAAGGAGCCATCGCATCCAAAATTTTAACCTGTTTAAGTGTCTGGCTTTGTTGCTTCTTACCAATCTATGCACCTCTTTTCCTTTCTTTGCTTTTGTAGCATGTGGAATTTACAATTTGACAAAGAACTCTCTGCAAAGAGACAATATGCAATATATTCATTAAATCCATGTGAAGATAGTTGGGCGTGGTCTTCAAAATTTCACTGTCAAGTCTTCTAAATTGAAACTTGCATTCATGCAAACTTAACATTGCATGATATAAATATTTTACCTTGCCATTGCACCAAAAATTAGAGGAAATAATAATTTTTTTCTCTCAAAATGTTGTAGTTGCATTGCAAAGATACAAGATCTGATATCCATTTTAATAGGTACCTATAATTTTTATGCAAAGCCAATTTGTTTGCTTTTTTCTCTCTTGCATCTCTAAAATTAGTAATTAAAATGTCTTAGCGGGACTCCTTAGTAACAGTCAATAGTGGCTTTGTTGGTGAAATGATTAATATAGGATCTCTGCTTATTCGATAAGCATTAATAAAAAGGTATGTAAAAACGATCATAGAGAACATGGTTTATATTGTTTGATGTTCATGTTGCCTCTTATTTGATCACCTCAATTCTTATTATTCTTTTCCCCAAAGAACAAGAACATCAAGCTTTTAACGTATAGCTACCAAATGGATGATAAACCACACCCTGGATTTTTGCAAACTAGAGATTGACCATTAGATCTTAAATGTCACCAACTATTTACAACAAGACATGTGCATCCAATTAAGTACACCATACAGTTGTAAGGAGTTCTAGTGGTGTTATATGGTTTGATGTTTTACAAGAAGATATGTGCATCCAATAAAGTACACCATACAATTGTAAGGAGTTCTAGTGGTGTTATATGGTTTGATGTTTTACAAGAAGATATGTGCATCTAATAAAGTACACCATACAGCTGCAAGGAGTTCTGGTGGTGTTATATGGTTTGATGTTCTTGTGCCCTTTATTTTCACCACTGAATGTTTTTTATTGTTTGTCCGGAAGAGCAAGAACCTCAAGATTTTAACATATCTCCAAAATGGAATCTGCACTTCTGCCACATTACCTTGTGATGGTTACAATGCAAGTACCTATTGGGTGGGAAATTAATTACCAAGTTATTTTGAAGTTATGATATGTTTGGAGATTGCTCTAAACATGGTTCAACCAAAAAGAGCAAGATGGCACCAATGATTAACACATAGTTAAACAAAGAAAACAACGTAATGGAAGACTTTAAAATAAAAACTCATTAAAATTTGATATTAGTGGGATAAAAACAAGCATAGAATTGTTACAAGCAAATGTTAGAATTATGATGACAATGGTACAAGGAAATGTGTCAACAATCAACCCATCTACAAGCAAAGAATTGTTAAAAGCAAATGTTAGAATTATGATGACAATGGTACAAGAAAATGAGTCAACAATCAACTCATTTACAAGCTTGGGGAACACTTTCTACCTTCACTAGTGGCTCAATAGGGCATTCTATGACATTTATGAATACAATCAAAATTGAATTCCCGAGATTCAATGGAGAAAATTCACGTGAAGGTACGATTTGAGTAAATAATATTTAACATCACTTCCAAATGTATTAGATTCATGATGAGAATGAAAAGATTAGAGCAACATAAATGTACTTAGACAAGTTTTTCTATGAATGGTTCCTATGGAACTCTAAAGATCATGGCACATTGTTCTCATGGGATGTTTTCAAAAGATTACAACATATAGACAATGAGGAGATATCCACAAAACTCATTTGTTTGCTACAAACAAGAACATTCGTGGATTGCACTATGGAGTTTGAAGTACTTGCAACTAGCTCCTTGAGGTTTACCAKAAAACCAATTATTACAAATCTATATATCATAATTATTATAGAATATAAGATATACAATTCAAGTAAGGGGTGTTAAAGATGCAGAGGAAACATGATTCAAGGTTAGAATGATAAAAAATAAAATGAAGGGGTAGTGACAAGTTTTGTTCTCTAAAAATGATAAAAGGCCACGTTTCCCACCTTGACATAATATAACAACTGAAAAAAGGAATCCATAGGAAAAAATAAGTGTTATAAGAGCGGACAAAATTGGGCCTTAGACAATAAATGTGAAGCAATAATACTATATTATTGCAAGATCTAGAATGACAAAGAAGTAGAGGTTAGTGTCATAAAGTCAAAACATGGATGAATAAAAGAAGCCAACTTGAAAATTAAAATTTCAGTCATAGTCATGAGAACAATTTGTCAAAGTAGAACATTGCACTTAGAAGGATGCGAGAAAATTAAACCTAACATATCACTTGTATCCTTGATAGGGAAATTACAATAAGAAACCTTGAAATTAAGAGGGAAGGTGAAAAATAGTAATGTTACCATCTGGTAGACTTCAACAATATGCATAACTTATCAACATTAATATCACAAAAAATAAAATCTCTTTGTTTAGCCCACAAAAGATCTCTCGATTGTTGTAGCAGATAGCCAAAGGCATTACAAGATAAGGCAACAACATAAGGTTTTTTTACAAATATAGAAGTTTGAATTAGAAATAAGACCCTATGTTCTTCCCCTCAATGGAGTGGATGTAGTTTTAGGCATTGAGTAATCGATGAAGTTAGGCACATATACTAGTAATTTCTGGGAGCAACTTTTGATGTTAATATGGGTTAGAGACCTACACCTTGTATGGAAGTGATAACCCTTCCATTGTGTTGAACAACCAGAAATTAGTGGAAGAATCAAATTACAAAAATCCGCTAATCACAACAATCTAGGTTTGGAGCACCAAAAATTAATAAAACAAGAATCACAAAGTTTAACATATCTAAAGATCAATCTGTTGCCACTAAAAGGATTAGAGAACAAATTGTATAGAAATTCAAACATCTAAGTCCTAATTCATTAGTAGAAGAAGAGGATCGTCACCATTAATGTTTTTGTCACCCAAATCGTATAATTCATGTAACCATTTGATACCAAGATGAGTAATCTTCTCAACCCATGCTTTGAGGACAACAAAGAATTATAATATACCTAAAGCACTTAGGGGTAAATATTTATGATATACCTAAAATGTATATCACCACCTTCATAACCACCATAATGTCACAAATGATGATACACACACAATTATTAATTAATAGTGATAATTCACACTTATCTCAAAATAGATGACTTATCATTCATGTTCGTGTATTTATACACATGTTTGTATTCAAAACATCCACCATTTATTATCAAATATATATTTTATACATACTATGTGYTATGTGTGATTGAGTATGATCCATTAGGTTTTCACTGGTGTAAATATGTAAATATTTGCACACTAGAGTTTGATTATTAGAGCTTAAAGTCCACCGACTATTTACAACAAGAAATATGAATCTAATAAAGCACACCATAGAAAATCTGGTGAGAATAAGTATCATCACATGCAACAAAACATTGCAAGGAGTTTTAGTCATTGGTTGACAAGTGACAATGTGCCATGGGTGTCATGTGTTATAATATTGACATGGCACATGGAGTTTACTTGTACATGGCCTCAATGTCATTGTTATGTGATAATATAGATTGCATTTTGCTTGACATAGTCTTCTATACACAAAGCATTATGTTCTTAGTGTTTTGCTTCACCTGATAACATTTATCCTCTCCCATAAACATAAAGGAGCCCATTATAATTATTTTTCCTTATATGGCACAAGCAACTAGTCTTGATAGTTTGTATCGTAGATGCATGGAACTTGGGCTATAACTATTGATTCCCTCTGGTGGAAGGATTTGAAACTTTATGTCTAATTTCACAAGGAGAAAGCACCATGAAATCAACACAATGATGTATCGTAGATGCATGGAACTTGGGCTATAACTATTGATTCCCTATGGTGGAAGGATTTGAAACTTTGTCTAATTTCACAAAGATAAAGCACCATGAAATCAACACAATGATGTATCTAATTTGACGGACAAAAAACACCATGAAATCAATATAATGAAATTATATGTATTTTATATTTGATAACCAATCACCACTAAAACATCATTGAACTTGATTTGAGTTTGTTGGAAGGAACCATTATTTGGAAAACAAGAGTTGATTTTAGTACAAGGAGTCTTCAATGCGTTAATGACTAGATCTCTTGCTTCCAAAATAACTTCGAGTCAGATATTGATTCACCAATGACAAAGCTTTCATATATCATCCAACATCATTAATTAAGTCTCCTCCAAACTTGAATCAAATGCTCAATTTCAAATAGCTTAAAGGACACTCCTAACCATATATGTTCCAAAAGTGACCATCTCTTAAGAGAGATATTTAAATTAAAAACTATTATGTGCACCAAATGCCCATTATGGTGTAACCTTAGTGTAATCCAAAATAGAAAGAGGATAGAAGATAGGGTAGCTCAAAATGAGTATGTAACACCCCATTTTACCCAAGTTTGTAATTATGCTTAAGACTTCATAAATTGTAATTGTGTTTTATGTTTAATGAAAATACCCACCAACTCACTGAAGGGGAAGCTTTGAAGTACTAACCATAATACCACAAGTGGGAGTTGGTGAGGGTGAAACTGGGAAGTTATGTGAAGAGAATAGGAAGCTTGCTCAGAAACCCAAGCCAGGCCAGAGTAGAGAAAAATAGGAAGTTTTCGTGAGGAAAATATGAAGCTGTTCCATAACATGAATGGTCAACATTGGAACAGAGAATACCCAGATCCATACTGGAGCAGAGAGGGCCGCGGGTTGATGCTTGCTGGAAAGAAACTAGCACTGGTAAGGGGAGGGCACTGAGGGACTGCGTAGTAGTGAAGGGACTCCCTTGTACAGAGGAAATACGGATGGGAAGACATCTTGTAAGCTTGTGGAGGCCCTGAGATCAATGGGAAGAGGGGATTTCTATTGTTTCCAGTGTAGTGAAGGAGAGTAACCTTCCCGACCAATTTCTTAACCTGATATCCAAATTGTGAGAGTCCCCTGGTGGTATCATGTCCTGGCACGAGGGTGGCTTGCTGTAGAGAGAAAAAGGGTAGCAGAACCCTCTGGTGAACCAACTCGGTTCATACACGAAATACCCAAAATACTTGGAATATAAAGAATTCCATTTAGGATAATAATATATATTGAATAATAATGTATAAGCATATGAATAGTATGAGATGCTTGATTACAATTGAGGGCCTCATTATATATACCTAGATGGAGTGCCCTTTCTTTAGCAATCATGTCTTTTGGATAGGGCACATATTTTCATTATAATGCCTTTTCATTAATGAATTATTATTAATTATTATTTATATTATTTTGTATATATTTATGTTATTTATGTTCACAACACTACCTTCCCCTTTAGAAATGCTTTGTCCTCAAAGAACAGTGAGGGAAGGACTAGGCATCGTTTTCTTTGGCTTGTAATGTTGTTGCATCATTCTCTATTGTGTTGTAGTTGATGATACGAGATGATATGAAACTTGTGTTGAGCAAAATTTTTGAATCATAAAACGATATGACCATCCTAATTCAATCCTTTGTGGAATGTTTCACTTCCATGATGAATTGTTATCATGAGATTTAATTAAGTTGGTATCGATATTTTTCGAAAGATAAGTCAGTTGTTTGTTTCTTTAGTGATATTGATAATCTGACTGGTTACAATATCTTCTCTTATGATTTGGATGTTGATAAGTTCTTGTAGCATGATTTCCCCTTATTGTACTTGTAGCATTTTCTTGTTTTTTTTTTTTTCATGCACTGATGTTGCCTTGTTAATTGATGAACCTCTATTAGTAAGTACACTTGGAATTTCCTACGTTTGTACTGCAACATATGACGTTGTTTTGACTTCATCTGGATTTGTATTTGTTCCTTTCTTTGCAACTTGGATTTGTACAGTTGATGACTTCTTTATTTCAATGGAATCGGTCATTGTTTCTTTATCAATCAGTAATTTATTGATGGTAAGATGTTTTAACGTTTCTTGTTGCCACTTATTCTCCCCTTTTAACTTCTTAATATGTGCAATCAAGTTCTGACTATGATTCTTGAGGCGAGAGATTTCTTCGTTTTTATCTATGATAATTTTATCAATTTCTTTTTGCATATTTTTCATTGATTTTTTATTTTCTTAAGTATTACTTTTGAGATATCTTTAAAGTCTTATGGTGTCATTGAACCTGAATCCAATGTAGTGTCTTGTAATGTTATCTTTCTTCTTCTTATAGGAGAATGTCAACAACTTCTTCTTCATGTTTAAGATGAAAGACCCTAGTGTTTCCATCCATGATGAACCTAGAAGTATGTCACCCTCATCTCTCCATAAAGATCTGACAGTGAATTGCGATACAAAGGTATAATCCCCAGTATTCAATTGCCAATATGTTTTTTCATATTGTTTCTCATTCCACAAGCCTAGTTTTTCAATTATATTTGACTTGGAAATCGCTAACCGGTTAG
>SNQJ01S0043985.1:6847-21376 GCA_010110895.2 Picea sitchensis | reverse complement strand
TATTAATTAAACTAATAAAACACAACTAGCCAACTAACTTGTAATCACATCTCATATGTGTCCTGTGCATAGCATCTATGCTTGCTGTTTGATGAGGTCAACCCACACCATATTTTCCCAATGCTTCTCGTAAACGTGAAGCAGTAATGCTTTGAATGCTAATGATAGAACAAGTAAGATATGTAGCAACAACAATTTATAATTTGACAAATGATCATATTAAGATAAATCTGAGTATGAAAATTTGCATATAACAACTCATTGAATAAAGAAGATCAACCTTCTAATCATCACATGTGAACAGATTAATTGTTGTATATAAAATGAGAGACATAAAATATGGACACTATATAAATCTTATCACATCAACCTGTAACAAATCATGATATCTAAAGTAGTCAAAATTTGATTACAAATCGAAATGAGCAAAACTTGAACAAAAATATGATATATTGAAGCTAAAGTTGTGCAAATATCCACTTTCATTCAAGTCTGATAATCACAAATCCATAGTCTCTGCTCCCAGGCAGCGATGGTCCTTGTTTACAAAAACAATACATGTATAAAGGCCACAGGATCAAAACATTCCTTGTGGAAATTATCAAAGCTGTTGCAAAAATCATGGGAATACAATCTCCCAAATTCCTATTTCTATCTAAAACTAACAGCCTAATCCAAAACTATGTAAAGAAAAAGAATGTTCAAATATTCCATAGTCGATCCAATCTCCTTTAAAATTCGTGTGTACCTGTCAATGCACAAGAATACATGATTTTCAGATTGTATTTTAGTTGTAAAATCAAAACAATTCAAATTTTCACAACTAGCTACATAATCTCATGATTTTGTAGCTAGTTATTATTATAAACATAATCGTGTTGTATCAATTCAATCATAACAAAATTAGATGCAATTTTATCAAACAAATCTTATATGCTAATTCAAAACGAAACAAAATCATCCTAAAATTACTTTTGAAAAAAAAAACCATACCTTGGGTTCAGGGATTTGATTTGATCAAGCTGTTTTTGATTTAACAATGGCAGTGGCCACCTCTACATTTTTGAAAACAACAGAGCCCGTGGTCTTCTTCCTTTTATCATTAGCTAGCAACCTATCATTTTATTTGGTTAACACATTTACTCGGTCCTCCAAGGACTTGATTCGGGATTGGAGCAAAGGGATGTCTGTATAATATCGATCGAGCCACGAATTGCATTCATTGCACTGTGGTTGATCAGGCCGTGTAATTACAGGTGAGGAGATTCTTAATTAAATAGCAGTTCCTCTATCGAGTTTGATCCCAGGGTAGTTAGGGTCATCTTTAAGACATGGCGGGAGGTTCGTCACATAGTCATAGGGCTTGACTGAACAAAGGCCGTGTGAGTATGGATACTCCTCGATCAGAAACCATTCGATTTCGGAATCAAAATCTTCACTCAACAGAATTGGTTGTTGGTCTATGTTTTATTTTGGTTTGTTACGAGCACACCATGAAACCCAACGCACAACCTTTTTACTTTTGTAATTGATATCGTTGTTACCCTTACCCTTTTTCCTTGCAGACCTTTTAACATGCTTACTGCCATCTTTTAGGCATGAATCAGGCTGGGTGTCAGTTTGGGTAGGGTTGGGGTAGGTTGAGGGTTCAAGAGAGGAAAAGAGCGTAGGAGGAGGAACAACAGGCCTGACAAGGGTTTCTGTAACAACTATTTTGTCAACTTGTCCAATTTCCCTGGCAAAACCATTTCTCAACAAGAAAGCGTCCCAACAATCACCATTCACCTTCAACTGATGAATCACAATAATTTTAATTAAACAGTGGTGGAAGAGGCTGGAGTCGGCTTTCTCCCTCTTGAAATGTTTAGCCATTTTATATAAACTCCGAAGGAGGAAATGTGGCATATTTAAGGGAAAATCTATGAAACTCATGAGCAGCCGTAGGTGGTATAGGAAAACTAGACCATATCTACCCTCGCATGTAATGAATTGCTTGATAATAGACAACAAATCATGCCATCGAGATTTAAGAGCTGTAACCAGCATACCTTTGTCGCAACTGTTGATCTTCCTTGAGGTAAATAGTAGTGGCCATGGTACTTCATCAACCTTCGAATTTTTAAACCATTTTTTCCCTTCGGCTGGCAGACCAGTGGTTGAGCTAAGGAAATCCTTGTTCAACTCGAGCTGGATGTCGCCAATTTTGGCTCTGCACCCATCGAATGTTAGTGCAAATTGTTGAGCAACTACTAGGTTGAAACCCTCAAACTTCTCAATAAAAACCCACCAACCATTCCTCTCTAGGTCCTCTCGGGCGTTATCAAACAACAACAAAGTTTGGACACCATTGGGTTCGATTCACACTATAGAATCCATAGCTAATAGCACAAAATCAATCGGGTAATCGGCGAGAGGGTTTGGCAGGGTAGACACAACACCATTTTACCAAAGCTTCCCCAACACAAAGCAAAGGTGACCCGAAATGCAAAACAGAGTGTTAATGCTTATGCATGCGAGGATGGTGGATTAGTTCAAGGCCATGCAACAAATCATATCTGGCTGTACTTGGTACATAAAAATCATAACCATTGAAAACCATGATATACATATCCAAAAATCGATCCGAATGCTAAATAAACAATGGTAATTGCATGATTTAAAAGAAACACCAATATGCCGAATAAACCATTGTATCAATGATTTCATCAAAGACACCAATATGTCAAATAACCATTGCATCAACGAATTTATAAATCGAAATCATATTAACAATAGTCAAATGCAAAGTGAGTGGTGGTTTGGTACATATGAAATCAAGGTGTGTTTGAGACCAAGGAGTAGTAACCAGGTTCAAGTAGGTTCATGATAAACCAAATGATCATTAATCCTTTGATGTAATCAGCATGAATTCTAACTGTGGGTTTTCACGCTTGCAGTCGTGAAAATGAAAACGAGAAGCAAGCATGCGAAAAGCGAAGAATTATGATGTCATTTAAACAGTTGCGATGATTGATGAAGGTTTAAAAACCTTGTGTAGGCATCTTGTAAAGAAAAAGATAGAGATTAATATGGCTGCCAGCACACACACAGTCAGAATCGTTGGGCGAAATACCGACAATCAAAAAATAAAAATACAGAAACCACAACCCCATTAGCTATTTAACACACCCAGGGAGTAAATCCTGCAGTCAAACCATAACACACGCAGTTAGAGTCATTGGGTGAATTGTTGGCAATCAAAAAAAAAAAACATAGATTTACAATTGCCCTCTAGGTATTATATCACTGAGGAAACAAATTTGCAGACCAAGGCACAAAAACACAGACAAATTGTTCCATTTTTAGTCAGGTACCTTCCAGTGCTCGAGGGTAACAATCTAAAAGTGTAAATAACATCCTGAGAATTATTCCTCCCACTTGGGTTGTTGATCTTGAATCTCTCCTTTTATAAAAATTATTCTAATCACTGCGAATTTACTGAACATAGTACCATTCATTAATCAAGACAATTGGTCCATGTATAATCAATATACTAAATCATTGTTTTGATAAAATAATAAATAATTAGAAAAATTAAGTACTGTAGCTGGAAGAATAATAAAACCTGAGAAGCGTAGGGCTATTTCGCCTTCAATAATTTAAAGGAATAAGAAAAAAATCGCAGTCCAAACAAATGTAAGGGCCGTCAACAAAGGAAAAACACAGTCTCAATCATCTTCAAATATTATAGTGCAGATGTAAAAATGCAGAGAATAATGCCATCAATAAAACAAACACAGAGTTAAGTTGCAGAGAGGGATCACAATGCAGATTTTAGTTTCCAGCAATATATAAAAATGCAGAGTTGATTTATCCAGCAAAAACGTAGAGTTAAATTCATCCGAAAATATATTAAAATGCAGAGAATACCAAACACAATCTTCAGATGCCAAGAATGATGAAGACATAGAGGTGATACAACATGCAAAGATTGAGGCAAGGCAGAGATCAACGCAAAGATAAAAAGGGGTAAACACATCCTTCGCTCATCATCCATGCAAAAAAAATACGAGTATTAGAATCTATACGTCACTGTGCATCAAAGTGACGATGGTTGATTCGGCTCATGGCCGACTTCTCAGGCGTGGACTGAAGATCTAGGGATGAGGACGAAATGCACAAATCTTCAAAACAATCAACAAACCAAAGGACAGTCTCAACATGCAGGGATCGAAAGTCGAGGGAATCAAGTCAAACAACGAGCTTAAGGCTTACGGGGAAAATTAAGTTCTTGGTTGAAATGCTAAGTCCACGTTTTATTTACCCAATAAAAGTACACAAATAAAAGCATAAAGTATAATAATAATATACCATGCAAAAATAAAGGAAGCATACTATATCCCAAGTTGCTCGCTCTGAGTCGTTGTTCCGCGCACTCTGTTCTGCTCCTGCTTGCTGACCGATGAGACTTCACCGGTACCTCCTAGCCAACGCTAGGGTTACTCTTCTTCCCCCTTAGCCCCCCGAGCCGCAAAGGGAACTCACACACTAAACCAAAGAATCATCTAGCTCCCAGCTCGCCTCGCAAGGCCGAGCTACCACTTCTCACCGAGTTGGGTATCCCAACTCCCACAAGCTAAGTCATTCAAGTCTAAAATTCTGCAGTGTAACGTTACACATAAAAAAATAGATCCATCATCCTCCTCCTCCCTCCTTTATATAGAGTTTCTAAGTCATTTACTTTCCCAAAATCCCATTTAATTTATTGTTCAATAATTTAATTCATAATAGTCATCCCCGTACATGTGTCACCCATCCCCTTCATTGCACCATATATTCATTTCATTAATTTATTAATTACTCCTATTTCCCTCACCCACCTAAAAGCACTCCTAGAATCGCTCCTAGGTGTCCCCATATTCCCTTACACATTTTAATGACTTACCCCCTTACTAATTTACTAGTTGAGTTTAATTTAGAAAGTTCTTAAATGCTAGATACCTTACTAAGTTAGTCTTTCTGCTTTTTCCTTATGTTTCCCCTTTCTTTTTATGTTTCCCGTTTTTTCCTAGTTTCCTAATTCTTTTAAATTTCCCTCTTTCCCTTTTCATTTAAACCTCAAATTGGCAGGTGTGGAAAATTAACTTTTTCCCCTTTTCCTTTTTAATTAATAAATTTTTAATTAGCATACGTGATAAAACAATTATTTCTCCTTTTCCCCCCTTCTTAAATTTTATCCCCCAAAATATTTTTATAAATTAATTGAATTACTTACCCCCTTCTCATCACATGATTAATTATGATTATGATTATTATTTATTTATTTTTATTTTTATTTTTATATAAATAGACATTTATTTTTCACAAGTATCACTTAGACCTAGACTTTATTTTCCTAGGCTGGGCGACATTTTATTAGGGAAATTGTTTTAAATCTTTCTTATCACATTATTCGTTCTAAGGCCATCTAGGTTTATTCATTTATTAATTAACAATGCGACGTTCCCTTCAAGACACACTAGGTGCTCCAAGGGTGCCACTCGCCTCATTCTGTTTCCCTTGCACGATGTGCCCTCCAGGACGCACTACGTGCTCCAAGGGTGCCAGTCGCCTCTTTCTATTTTTCTTGCGCGATGTGCCCTTCAGGATGCACTACGTGCTCCAAGGGTGCCACTCGCCTCTTGACTGACGTGGTAGACATAAAAAACCCCTGGAGTCAATACTCCACTAGGTGATCTTGTGGGAGATGAAGGGCCTCTAAGGAATAAGGCCTCTGCCTTATTGCACGCCCTTTAGAATCATCAAGAGAGACTATCGCAGTCAACCCTCATGGTATCGCGGCTCTTCTTGAACTAGGTAATCGTTAACCTACAGTTCAAGCCACGATGGGAGTGCTAATAGGCTGTGGCAGGGTTGCTGTACACACCTCTCCCTCAACGTCTCTAGTTATTGTGCGTGACCCCTCTACTCCACATGTGAGTCTGGTTGACAAGTTGTCGTCAGCCTGCATCATCAAAAAAATGTGTCATAATAAAATCCATAATCATAACATCTAATCAGATGCACATAGGTCATATATACAATAATCAAAACCCAATTATCCACTCCTTGACTTGGTCCAGAGTCTAAGGGGTTTCATCGATGCCTCTGCATCCTCGAGGTCCAAAATCCTGCACACTCAGGAAAACCAAGTCAATAACACCTGTTTATGTCAATACCGCAAAATAATATGTCATCAATCCATAACGCCTCATAATCATAATCAAATGCCCAATAGTATAATAATCCGGATCACTTGCAAGCAAGTGTCCTCAAATAATAAGTTCGCTCAGTGCACACAAGAGAGGGATGTTACACCAAACATGAGCATTTGTAAATAAGTCCAAAAGTAAAGATAATTCTGAAAAAGAAAAAGAAAGAAATAAAGAAAAGGAGAATGATAAAGAGAGAAATAAAAAATGTGATAAGAAACACTGGAGCTAAGAAGTAACATCAAATATCAAGCCCCCCACATATGAAATATAATGTGGTTGAATATATGAGTAAGTTGAGGATTACTCTGCCTTTCAAAGAAGTGGTAAAGATTCCCCAACAAAGGGAAAATATTTTGAAGTTGTTAAACGAGCCAACTGGAAGAACTGAAGCAGTTGCAACAAAGCCAAAACAAATTCAAGGAACACCAACAATCAAGTTGAGAGGCAATGTCCCACCCTTCTATATTTCGATAGAAAACCATGATGTTGCACTCTATAATTGTTTAGCTGATACTGGCATGTCAAACAATATAATTCCCTTGGAAATAATGGAGGCGATGGATATGAGTTGCACTAGATACTATGAGACAGGTGAAATCATTTATGCCATAGACTCTAGATAGGTTTGAGCTTATGGAGAAATTAAATATTTTTATGCCTAGATCATTGTGGCTCCTCATATTATTACAGTTTTTATTATTGTGGTGGTGGATCTTCCTCCTGCATATGGAGTTGTCATCAGAAGATATTGGTCATCCATGATCAGAGGCTATATAATGAATGATGGAAGCTACATGATGTTTCCATATAAATACAGAGAAATGATCAAGGTTCCTCGTGAACCCAACATACCATTTTATTTCAAAAAGAAAGACAATGAGCTTATGGAAGATTATATAGATGTTGGTACTAGAAGTTATGCCATCTTGGATATGGAGAAAATTGAGGATATTGAAATTGAGGACAATCATTTTACAGGCTACTGGAGGATGTCATTCGATGGAACTTGTTCAAGCTCGGGAAGCGGAGTTGGAATTGTTCTTAAAATTCACGAAAAGACTGTGTACCCACATGCTATTCTTGCACGAATAATGAAGTGGAATATGAGGATTTGATTAAAGGAATGATCCTTGCATGAGAAATGAAGATTGAACATTTGATCGTCACTAACGACTTTGAGTTAGTAATAAATCAAGTTACTCAGAAATATAATATTAAGAAGGAAAGACTTAAATTGTATTTAAAAAGAGAAAATGAATTGATGGATTCCTTTCTTTATTTTAATATTTCTTTCATTCCAAGGGATAAAAAGTAGAAGGCATATTCATTAGCATTGGCAGATTCATTTTCGAACCTAGATGATGTCGAGAGTGAAAGATATTTTCAGGTGAAAAGAATATTTGCACCTTCTGTACCTGATAATCAAGAGTATCTTCAAGTATTTGAGAATGATGAAGACCTGGAAATTTTTCTAGTGTATGAAAATGAAGATGAAGATAATGACATTATTGTTGTGCTGAAGAATTGTGTTCAATACAAATCTCTTTTCACAAGAGATGATCACAACAAAAATCTCCTGGAAGAAGTATCGTTCTGAAAGATTCAAGAAATCAGAAAGGTCAATATCAATATAGATAGTTCCCCAAAGTATATCAAGTTGGGAGTTTATTGTACAACCGATGAAGTTGACCAATATGTTGCACTCTTTAAAGAATATCTTGATGAGTTCACATGGAGTTATGATGATTTAAAGGCATATGATAAAAACATATTTCAGCACATCATCCCATTAAGAGAAGGAGAAAAACTTGTCAAACAAAATATAAGGATGATGAACCCCAAGTTGGAACCATTGGTGAAGATTTAGTTGAAAAAGTTGAAGAAATCCAGAATAATATATCCCATCAGGCATTTTCACTGGCTTTCAAATCCGGTGGTTGTGACAAAGAAAACTGGGGAGATTAAGATGTTAGTGGACTTTATGGATCTTCATAAATCAAGTGTAAAGGATAATTATCCTCTCCCTAACATGGAATTCCTTCTCCAACAAGTCATTGGATCTACTTGTATGTCCATGTTAGATGGTTTTTCCAGATATAATCAAGTTTTGGTTTCAGAGGAAGATAGAGCAAAGACAACTTTCATAACCCTTTGGGAGCCATATTGATATGCTCGTATTCCCTTTGGTCTAAAGATACCGGGGCTACGTTCCAGAGGGATATGGATCATGCCTTTGAGGGTTTGATAGGAAAATTCATGGTGGATTAATGTTGGGCTCTAAAGATGTCCTAAAAACAACCTCTATGCATCAACCAAAGGTAGGCGCTGGCACAAGCGTTTTACTTGTCGCCTACATAGGTTATTACCTTCCATTTTCAATACCCAGCCTCTAGAGATGCAACACCTTTAAAGGAACAACAATCGTAAAGGGAACAATAGTTGTTCTATTCAAAGGAACAACACGACCTGCAAAAGGAACAACAATCATAACAAAAGGAGCAATAGTCGTTACATTGGGCCGAACTAATGTTGAATTAATTTCATTGTAGTATTTACCCAACTATCTAATTTGTCAACCCAGGGTTCGTAAACTGATGAAGCACACACAAAGTATATGCAAGATTGAAGCGAGACTAATCTAATCTAATGTTTAAGCTACAACTAAAATTAAATCATTAATCTAACACACGACTGAAATAGAATCATTAATCTAACACACGAATTGGAATTGAATTAATCTAGTTGCGTAAATGAAATTAATCTAGGAATGAGAAATTGCTTGAAGGAATTAATATAGAAATGGAGAACTACATGAAAGAAAAGAAAGTACAACATGTGAAGAGTTAAATAACATAACAACATATGTTAAATCACGCCAATGAAGCAATCTTCTATTACAATAACCAAATCAATCTTCATAACAAAATAATAAAAGCACTAAAACCAAAACCATGAATCAAAGCTAAGAATCCCTTTCTCTTTCAAATCCTAATGACTACCATTAATGACTACTCTAATTCTCTACTTACAATTGAAATCTCATGAAGAGAGAGCACTCTCTTTTATANTGCGTAAATGAAATTAATCTAGGAATGAGAAATTGCTTGAAGGAATTAATATAGAAATGGAGAACTACATGAAAGAAAAGAAAGTACAACATGTGAAGAGTTAAATAACATAACAACATATGTGAAATCACGCCAATGAAGCAATCTTCTATTACAATAACCAAATCAATCTTCATAACAAAATAATAAAAGCACTAAAACCAAAACCATGAATCAAAGCTAAGAATCCTTTTCTCTTTCAAATCCTAATGACTACCATTAATGACTACTCTAATTCTCTACTTACAATTGAAATCTCATGAAGAGAGAGCACGCTCTTTTATACATGAGAGCCTTGAAGATAAGATAACCATCTCATTATTACATATTCACTTTTCTCTCAACCTATTTCCCATTATTACAAAATATAATCCCTTTAAATCCTCACACATATCTCTCATATATCTTAGACAAGATATTCCAACCAAATCTCCATGATCTTCTCCTTGGAATGGGCTTGAATTATCTCCTCANCAATTTTCTAACATTTAATCACAAATTCCCTTTTAATACTAAAATGAATAAAGTGGAGAACAACAAGGTGAAACCCAAGTATATTTATGGAAATGATATCGTGAAAGGTTAATGGGGCGATGAAATGTGAAGAATGATGAAGGGAAAGATGTATGAAAATATGACATTTCTGAGCCCCAACAATTAACAAGATCATTTTATAATCCATTCAAAAACAAGAAATGAACACATTCATCACTTGAGGAAGGTTTTTGAAATATGTACATTGTATGGATTTTCTTTGAATCCAAAGAAATCCTTGTTTGCTGTGACTGAAGGAAAATTATTGGGGCACATTGTGTGCAAACAATGAATCTATATTGACCCAGAGAGGGTTAAAGCTATAAATGAACTCAACCCTCCATCATCCAAGAAAGGAGTCCAACCATTTTTTGACAAGATTAACTTTGTACAGAGATTTGTCCCTGATTATGAAAGTATTGTAAAATCAATTAACTCGTTGTTGAAAAATAATCAAAGGTTCAAATGGACTTTGGATACATAGGAAGCCTTTAGTAACATCAAAAAGGAAATCACCACATCCCCAATCCTCATTAGTCCATACTTCCAAAGAGTCTTCATCATTTATTCATTTGCAACAAAAATTGTTGTGGCATCTGTTCCCACTCAAAGAAATTCCAAGGGTGAAGAACTACCAATTAGTTTCGTGAGAAACACCCTTCATGATTATGAATTAAGATATTTAGAATTGGAGAAACAAGTCCTGTATCTTGTAAAGGAAGTAACACACTTTCATACTTACATATTAAATTCTCATGTCATTTCATATGTTACATCTTCTCCTGCTAAGATACTTTTAAATCAACAATTGATAGAAGGGAAATGGGAAAATTGGTTGGCGAAGATTCAAGAGTATGACATTGAAATTAATCCTTTAAAAGAAGTCAAAGGGAAAGGGTTATTCAAGTTAATTGAGAACGGTGATGCTTTGAGCGAAGTAGTTTCGGTTTCAATTGGAAAACCTATATCTGGTTCTGAATGGTATAAATATATTGTGTTTTATTTAAAGTCTAAACAATTTCATGTCACCATGACTCCAAATGAAAGAAGAGAATTAAAGATGAAATAAAATCAATATGTATTGATTAATGATGTCTTATTTGGAAGGAATTATGGCGACATGTTGTTAAGATGTTTTTATTAAAATAAAGCTCAAGAATTAATGCAATAATTTCATGGAGGTATATGTGGGGGGAATTTTTCATCCACTACTACAACAAATAAAATAATAAGAGCTAGATTTTAATAGCCACCAGTTTTCAAGGACTCATATGATACAGTAAGAAAATGTGTCTCTTGTCAACAATTTTCATGGAATATTAAAAGATCTGTAATTCCATTACAACCCATATCTGTAGAAAAACCATTCACTCAATGGGGACTGGACGTCATTGGACCAATAAATCCAAGGTCAAGTAAAGGGCATATATACATCTTCACTGCTACAAATTATTTTACGAAGTGGCAAGAATAAATGACATTAAAAATGGATGAATATAAAGAATTGATTAAGTTTATCAAAGATAATATATTTTAAATATTTGGTGTTCCAGAAAAGTTCATTACTAACAATGGTTCGATTTTCATCGGGTCAAAATTTACAAAATTTTGTGGAGAATATGACATTGTCATGGGAAAATACTCAAACTATTATCCAAAAGGGAATGGTCTTACTGAATCTACCAATACGACACTCATTCATATTTTAAAGAAAATTATCGATCAAAATAAAAAAAATTGGCATTTGAAATTGATGGATGCTCTGTGGGAGAGAAGAATGACTTCGAAAGAAAACACTCAGATGTCTCTGTATATGTTGGTTTACGGGAAGTAAGCCAAAAATTTCAATCAACCTCAAAATAAATTCCTTGACTTATGTAGTTATCACAGAAGATTCTAAAGATATTAATCTTATGCAACAAAGATTAAATCAACTATTGAAATTGGAAGAAGAACGAAGTGAATCTTTGCATAGAACATCTCAGAGGCAACAATGTGTCAAAAAATATTTTGATCATAATGCAACAGTAAAGTTTTTTCAAAAGGGTAAACTGGTGTTAGTTTAGAACAAAACTAAGGAAAAGCTTTCAATGCATACAAAATTTGAAGCACTGTGGATTGGGTTGTACATCATTGAAAAAATTCTGGGTTTCAATTCATATATTCTCAAAGATGTGAAGTGGAAAATGTTAATGTTGCCTATTAATGGGAAACACCTAAAAATAATTTTTGCTTGAAATGATCTCTACCCCTTGTACACAATTTTCATTTATTTTGTACATCGTTACTATTTCGACTCCACAGCCCAAAGGATAAAACATATAGTCATGCAGATTCTAGATTCTTGACAACCCACATGGGGTTTTCATCCCACAGTTGGAGCCATTTGTTGAAACCCTTTCATGCTTCTATATTCCTCCTCCCTTATTCTATTTTCCCACTTATTTTAGCACCCTTTCTTCCCCCCTTCTATTTTTCCCTTTTCCCATTTTCTTTTATCCCCTCTTTTTCCCTTTCTTGGTTACTATACTTAACCATTTTCACGTTTTCGAACCTTCGGACCCACAAACTATCACACTTGTATTATCTTCATTAACCTAAGCAAAATTCCACTCATCACTTAGAATTATTTTATGTCTCATACTTTCAGACTTGCGTACCTTTAGACTTGTATATCTCCCTTTTCATACGAGTCGCCAACCCCGATGCCTAGATATTACCTGTCCCTTCACATTGTTTGATGCCACATTTATTGTTGTCCCTAAGGAACCAAATACCAAATTTATTATTGAGTTTTTTGTTAATTAATAATTCTATTACCGAGGCTACTAACAATTATTTTGAGTTAATGTTTCTGTAAAAGAAATCTAACTCAAGTTCATTTCACGGTGCAAAAATAATAGCCCAGGAAAAGATGGAAAGATTCACTGGGACAACCATGAGAAATAAATCATTCTATCAGGATAACCTGAACTTCTTTGCTAGAGAATATTAAAATTATCATTGGTCCCATTCTTACTGGTATTACGTGAAAATGATGGATAGAGAAAACAACAAAGTATGGACGTCAATAATTGTTCTTTCCAGGTGTGTTCCAGAAGTCTTTGAATGCAAGGACGTTGTTACCTAGTGTGTCGATAATATCATTCATAACATAAGATTTATTGCATTGCAAAATAGTTCTCCTATCTCATTAGCACCTTCAATATTTAGGGAAATGCTGAAATTACCAGAGCCGAACCTGGTCTACAAATTAGAGGAAGCGAGAAAATTCCTAAAAGGAAAGAATAATGGATTGTATATTCTCCAAGAATATTTGCATAACCCTGCCACAATGCCTCAATACATATCAAGAATTGAAGTGATCTCTTTAAAGGATCCCTATAAGGAAATTTCCTGTTTATTTACTCGAATTGATGGCCAAGATTCTTCAGAAACAATTCCTTGAATGGCACTGTACATATTACATTTCATTGTGCATGAAAATGCTATCTTAGACTGGGCGAAGATAATTTCAAATGAAATCACTGCATAGATTAGTGATTTGAAGTATGATAAAATATTTTACATGTCTTCTTATTTGATATTTTCCATTACGTATTGTAATACTTTTGAGGGATTAAACATTGCTCGAAGAATTAAAATAAAAGTCGATGTTGTAACTATGTGGTACCAATATTTATGGAAACAAAGGGTCAACCTTCATTTTTTTGAGGTGTATTCATATTTCGTATCTAAATTCAAGTAACTATTGTTTGGAGAAGGCACTTCCCAATTTTCGTTGGAAGTTGCATATTTTCTGAAGGGAAGAGAAGTTCTGGAAAAAAAGAAAAATTATAATATTATCAGGGTTTTCTGCTCTGTTGAGAAACCCATTTTCCTTCCCTATTATATATCTGAAAAATTATTTATCATTGAAATAGCCCAGAAATATAAATTCTAGTTTTATCTATTGTCTGAGAAAAGGAAAAAGTAGTTCACACCTCTTCCATGGAAAGATGGCGAGATTCTTCTTTGGGGAATCTCCAAAATTGATGAATATGCTTCTTATTTCGAGAACTTTGACCTAAAATTTGCAGAAGAAATCAAGGGTTTCGACCCAAACCACCTTTTTTATAATCACTTGTTTTTTTTTGGGCTTGGCCCCACTTTTTAAAAATCATCCATTAGTAAAGAAGAATAAAATGATAGTTACCATCCATGTGACTAGGAAGCCCACAGAAATTTAGAAGACATAGAAACTATAATATACCAGATATAAAAAGTATGCAGAATAGAAATAAAATTCTATCAATGGCAGAATAACAACGATATAACCAGAAAAATCACCACAATATCACTGAAATGATATAATAATAACAACATAAATAACACTTTGATTCTGAAAGAAATGTTCACAAGCCTCTTCGAGGGGGAAAGCTCCAGTCGAGCAGAGCTCTATTAAAAGAATATCCAATCTAGGGTTCTCATACACTCGACTCCTATTTATACTAAATATTTCTATCAAAAGAAGCATCTAGAGGAAGATCCTTCTAGAAACATAAGCTTCTATTAGGCCTTCTTACTATTTTATTGAAAGGCATTATTAATATTTACCTTTATTACATTTGAATATATTGTTCTACCTATGTGCAGGTTAGGACGCTAACATGTCT
>SNQJ01S0043984.1:177836-196074 GCA_010110895.2 Picea sitchensis | reverse complement strand
TTCCAGATCAACCTTGAACTACAATGCAAAATTTCCTTTAAAATGAAAATGCAACAAATCACGAATCAAATGACAATTCTCTATTGTGTCTTTTTCAATAATTTCAACAATTTGATTTTCAATGAAGAAAAAAAAAATAAAAAAATTGAAAGAAAAACTTTTGTTCACTTTTCAAAAAGGACCCTCACCATGCCAATGAGAGTACATAAAATAAAAAACCAATGAACAAGCAATAATAAAAACCCAATCCACTCTTTCAATGAAAACAAAAATAAAGAGCAAACCAATATAGTCTTTTCAATCGCACAAGAAAAATGATCTTTCAAACAATAAGCAAATGATAAAGACCAAGAAACTTAACTTTCAACCGATCATCGGACCTTAACTAATCAAACACACTCAGATTCCGAAATCAGAGAGAATGGTGTTTCCAAGAAAAGTCAAGAAACTAAATTCAAGACGAAAGTGACAAGAAGAGCCTTGAAAACCTAAGACTGTTCATGCACGCAAATGAAGACAAGAAATAAATCAATCAATGGTCCAAGAAACTCTTATGAGGCACCTAAACTAATCTGGGCAGTTAAAAATGCCAAAACTCAAATCTAATTTTTTGAAAATAGGAGTTCGCAGGCTGGTAGTATTACACAGTGCAAGAATCATTGATTCTCGCAGGTGACCCTTGAGCAGGGTGCGAGAACCTCGCACTGAAACCTAAAGGCAGAGTGCGAACCCTACCAATTCTCGCAAGTTGCAGTGAAGTGCAGTGCGAGAATGTCTGAACATAGTCAAAATTTTGGAAAATGAAGCAAAATTTGAAAAGGCCTCTGGACCCAGAGGGTCTAACAGGATATCCTGAAGACTTAGAGATTGATAGGAAAGGAGAAAAGTAATACCAAATCAAATGGCCACAGAAAAACACCAAAAGCCACAAAGACAATGGGATTGATCCCCAGTGGAGTCGCCAATTTTGTTATCGGACTAATCGGTAGGTGCGGACACTAACTGATCTCCCTAGATCCACCTGGATCTAGAACAAATTAGGACAGGACATGACTCTTTCCCTAAGTTTTGACTATTGAATTGACTAGGAGGAATGAACAAGTAACATACCTTATTATCGCTTCCTAGGGTCTTTATTGCTCCCGCTTCGGTCCAGTGCTCTCGTGAAGTCAAGACCAAGAAAACACAAACCAACCAAAGTGAATATAGCACAATATATTCAACATTTAACCTATGTGTATGATCAAGGAATTACACAATAAAGTAGAAATAGCTTTATGGGAAAGGGACATGCCACTGTATCACATTAATGGAAAGTAAAGATTACAACCTGAGCCTTGATGTCGCAAAATTCCTTTTGATGGCTCTTGGCTCCGACAGACACACTTGCTCAATCCTTGCATGAAGAAGATCAAATCCTCTTGATAGACTTGCTAGAGTCTCCAAGCTGTTGTTCAATGCTAAGTCCTTCACACAATTCTTTCACCAATTCTCCAATGAATCTTGCTTAACCTTTTCCATGAAAATTCCCTCAATATATAGGAAGAGATATGGAATTAGTTACTTAGATAAGGAATGATCCCAAAATATCAGGGGAATCCGGTGAGATAACCATTCAGTCTGTGAAATCTTCTAGAGATTCCCTTTAAACATCCAGGAATGTCTTTTCCATGCTTTAGAGAGTTGTACCCTAGCGGTTCCAACCTACAGTTCAGTTCGCACCATGGCTTAAGGCGACCCTCTGAGAATGGGGCATTCGCACCTTAAATATACTAGCGACGCAAACCTTCTTCTTGAAAAATGAGTTTTCTGGAAAGAGAGGAAAGTAACTTTCTTAGGAGAAAGTTCTTATGGAAAACCCTAAGTACACCATCATCAATACATCATCATGATGACCAAAATCATGAATTATGAAGTGATTATCTCATGAAGGTGTTAATGTATACCCTAACAATATTAAAGACCATGATGGATTGGCCAATTCAAAACATTGAAGAATCTTAGAGGATTTTGGGTTTATTGAGGTTACTGCAAGTTTGTTGACACTATGGAAGAATAGTAACAACTTTAATGACACTAAGCAGAGGTGCATTTCATGGAATCGAGAGGAAACTAAATCTTTTGAACAAATTAAAGAGGTGATGGTCAAGACTCCTGTCACCAGCCACTCAGGACTACAAAAACCTTTATTTTGAGATATGATGCCTCAAAGGGAAATGGAATTGGTGTTGTCCTAATGCAAAGAAGGAAGGCCCCTATCTTTATAAAGTCGACCTCTCAAGGGAAGAGACTTACAAACCCATTTATGAGAGGAAATGATGGCAATACTACATGCATTCAAGAAATGGATTCCTTACCTAATGGTGAGCACTTCAAGGTCAAAAGATCATGATAGTCTTAAATACTTCTTGGAACAAAGAGACTATCTTGAGAATTTCAACAAAAATGGGTAACCAAGATATTGGTTGCAGTTTTGAAATCGTGTCTATCAAAAACAAAATGTTGTGGATGCACTCTCAAGGGAAGGATAGAGATGTTGAGGCCTTTCCTATGCTATCTCGTCATCCAAACCAATTTGATAATAGAAGCAAAGTGAATGGAAGAATGATGAAAAGTGTGGGCTCTCATTCAAGGTTGCAACAAGATTCCAATACATCAAATACATTTAAATGAAAATATGATTCACTATATGGTATAAATATAAAGCTTATATTTATGTAAGAATCCCAACTCAAACAAAGGTGATTCAAATTGCACACCTCTCAATAGGAGGGCACTCGGGATTATTAAAAACCTACCATAGAAGGTTAAGAAGAATTTTTGGGGATGGCCTTGAAAATGATGTTCAAGGTTTGTGGGGAGGATGTTTGGTTTCCAACAAAATAGGGTGGAAATAATTAAGACCCTAGGTCTTTTACAACCATTTAGACATCCCAAATTAGGTGTTGGGAGGAGGTTTCCATGGTTTCATCCTGGGGTTACGAAGTGAAGGGAAGAATGTCATCATGGTGATTGTTGATAGAGTGACCAAAGTCTGAACACTTTTGGCACTCTCTCATCCCTTCAAAGACTAGTATAGTTTCCACTTGCATTCATGATTTAGTTCAAAGCTACACTTGGCAACCCAAGATTATTGTAAGTGTGAGAGATCCCATCTTCTTTGGACATTTTGGACTAAATTATTATCTTGTTTGGGTACTCAGGTGGCTCATAGCTCACATCCCTATCATCCTCAATATGATGGACAAGCGGAGATAGTGAAAAAATGTCTAGAGGCTACCTTAGTTGCTTTGTCTACGATAAACAAATACAATGGTTCAAATGGTTACCATGGAAGAATGGTATATAACACTTATTTTCATGTCGCAAGCAAAATGACACCATTTATGGCACTCTATGGATACCACCTCCTTCATCCACTACTTCTCTAAAAGAAAATATAAAAGGTTCAAGCAATGCAAGATCACATTGAGCATCAACAACAAAGTTCTCCAAATATTAAAGGAAAAACCTGACCATGGCACAAATCATGTATAGAAACAACAAAGCAGAGATCAACATCGTGGTGAAAGTTTTGAAGTAGAGGGGATTGGGTGTTTTTAAGACTCTAACCATACAAACAGTCGCCCCTCAACCAAACCAAGAAGGATAATAAATTATCACCCAAAAGTGCAAGCCTTATAAGGTGTTGCAAAAGTTGGTACTATGGCATAAAATTGGAGTTACCTGCATCTTCACGAGAGTATACCCAATTTTCCATGTTTCATGCTTAAATAAGGTTACTTAGGTGATATGGAGTCACGAGGAAGGAAAATCATATTTGATCATGACCATCACTGAAACAACAATTTGCTAGCTAAGGAATAGATCAATTTTGAGGTATCTCATTAAATGGAGGGAAACTATCATTTGAAGATTCACTTGGGAAGATGAGTCTTTTATATAGAAGCATCGAGGGTTACTCAAGCGTTTAGGACAACACTTGTCTCAAGGGAGGGCATGTTAAGCCTAAATAGTGGCTCATTACCCCACATATTGCGGACAACACTTGTCTCAAGGGGAGGGGCATGTTAAGCCCTAAATAGTGGCTCATTACCCCTTAATTAGGGCATATTATATTAGTAATGTTATTTTATTTATGTCGTCTTTAGTCCATTAGTTTTAATTATACCTCCTAGTCTCCTATATATACCAAGGAAACATTTTCATTTTGAATCATCTGGTAATTGTACATTTATGTGGGCATAAGGAGTTTGCCCCCTCGAAGAGGCTTATTATCTGAGTTTATCTCTTTTTCAAGGCATTGAATAATTATTCTGAGGTTTTTCTATGCTATATTGATATTTGGTTCTTAACACCGTTGATCTTTGCAGCAATTCGGTTATTCGGTCATTCAACTATTCGAAGGAACTAAGGCCTTCACATGTCAAAATGAACGAAGCCCGAAGTCCCAAAGTGCTTGATTTTCATCCCCCGGTCACATGAGAAGTTGAACTTTAATTTTTTTTTGGCTCTTGAGTACACTCAGATAGCCTGATTCCGCTATTAAAGGGTTACAGTCCATAAAGAACCTATCCCGGAGTTCTTTCTATGAAATATCTTGTGCTTGGATAATCAAATCCAACAAGATCCATACCATGAAATAAGAAATTTCCTATAGATCTAATTTTTAAAAGAGGCTAGAGCCTGAATTTCATTGTTTGTTTTCATCAAGCAATATCAATGTGACGAGATAGAATAGTCGATCCACAAGTGTGATTGAATTGGTGAATGAACAGCCACGAAACAATGTCACGGGTAAGCAAAGATGACTCAGGAAGTCCAAAATAGATCTCAGATAGATATGGAAAGAGAACAACAAATAAATGGCAGCATATTTCGCAAAGATAAATGGAGAAGTTCCAGTTGTACCTGAGGAGCTCACGCATGAAGTAGATCAGACGAAAAATTGATTATATTTGGAGCAACATGAGCATGAATCTATGATTAACGCCACAGTATAATGGTAAGAATTTTGAATGTTGGTATGTTAGAATGAATGTTTTTGTGTGTCTTGTAGATTGTTATCATAATCTACATGATCAGGAAAGGGAGGCATTAGCATTGCAGCTCATCCAACAATCCTCGGATGATAGTATGTTTCACAATGTTGCAACAAAATCTTTGAAAGAAGTTTGGAGTATTCTGGAAATAGAGTATAGTGAAAGAGGGAGAAACAATTTATCGAATGTGTTCACTCTGGAAGAAGCATCTGTGTCTGAAGCAGAGATACTAGAGGAAAAAAATGAAGGAGCATCGATGTGTGAAGGAGAGCTACCAGAGGAAGAGAAAGAAGGTGCATTTGTGTGTGAAGCAGAGCATGAGAAAATTGTAGCAACTGATGGTGAAGCTATCAGTACAACAACCCGCATTGATGAAATTATTCTAGTGTTTGTTGATGACAACAAAGGATCAACATCAATGATGATTGATGAACATTGTGCAAAAAATGGCCTCTCTGAAATAGAGGTAAGAAATCTTGAAGTTGAATTTGATGATGATAACCTATCTTATGATGAGTACCTTCAGATAATGGAAGAGAAGAAGAAAATTGATGAATTGATGTTTGGATAAGGAAGCCTGCTTGGAATTCAAAACCAAGTGGATGATTTGGTGATCGTAGAAGCAGTGCTTGAAAGAAAGTTTGATGACAGTAGCATTCAAGATACTACACTCATGACTGCCAATGAAGCAGCTGAAGCAAAGGATAATGTTGTTGATACAGATTTGAAATGGATTGAACAATTAATCTAGGATGATGATGATGGTAACTACTCTCATAAAGAACAAAAAGAGGAGAACCAATATGGTTCATGTTATAATTTTTTATATCATATTGACAAGTTGTTTGATTATGCAGAAGAGAAGCTAGAAGAAGAAGATGAAGACATGGATGAGGATTTCAATGAAGACCAATTTGAAACCATCATCATGCAATGAAATCTTGAAGAAATCATATTGTGTTCTAAGTTAATGTGGAAGCAATCCGCTAATTGTATAGACCAAGGAGTGAAGAGCATTGATGCTAGTTTGCAGAGGTGGCATCAACCCACTGTCAAAGACAAATTTGTTGCAGAAGAAGATGAAAGAAACATGCATAAGAAACCTGATCAAATTTTGAATATGAATTTGCAGCGACAAAAACAAAAGGCAAAGTACGAAGCCTTCAATATCAATGCCAAAATGAGAAAAATGACCAGATTAGAACAATACAGAGTTTGAAAGAAGAGAAAGAAGAAACCCAACTCAAGTGAATAGTTGAAGTCTAGTTTTGTTGTTAGGTATTGTAAGCCTAGCTGAGACATAGACCAGCATGCATTTTCATTTCTGAATTCCTTTTTTTTGTTTTTGTTAAAATTCATTGGGTAAATCCATTTTTTATTTCCAAATGCAGCACTTAGGCTTTATCAGTTTAGTTTAAGAGGGAGTGTTAGGTGTAAACCTCAAAAGTTGAGTTAAAGAGGGATTATTAGGTGTAAACCTCAAAAGTTGAGTTTAAGAGGGAGTGTTAGTTGTAAACCTCAACATAGTACGAGTCCAAGGTTCTTGATCTTCTTGATTTGCTAGAGATTATTTAGCTCAACACTTTTCCCTTAATTAAATGCACTCAACGCTATGTGCTCTACACATTGTTGTTCCCTATCTGTATTCTGTGTATTATCTTCTTTGCTTCTTGTTTTGTCATATCTAACATTGTGTAAGATCAAGTCAGCATAGAAGGGTAAAGAATGCACAATGTTAAGAGTGTAAAAAAGCAAATCATGGCTCGGGAGCTGTCACCTTTCTCCATAGTAGTCATCGAGTCATTTTCACAAAGTATGGTATCGAGTCCGACGATTGATTCACAACAATGCAAAGACTGGTTTGTGTAAGATGGTCAAATATAGAATGCAATTTCAATTGAAGAAGAATTTATCGTAGAAGACAATATAGGATTTCCAGGTGTAGCCGAGGAATTGAAGGGAAATGGAGGATTGAGGACGTCCTCTCCATTTCCTTGTAACAATTGAACAACCCTTGTCATACAAGGACGATCTATGGAGTTGTATTGAATGCACCACAATCCAACTTTTGTAAGTCTCCTCGCCTTCTCCTCCTCTGCAGCTTCCATTTATCCTCCTCTCAATCTCATCCCCAACTCACCACTCTCAATCAACTTGAAAGTCCACTTAGGGAAGTATAACTGACTTGACCAGCTCACCTGGACATCAATATTCTTTCTACCCCCAACAATATCTAGCAAGAGAAATCCAAAACTATAAACATCTAATTTATCTGTAATAGGATCCATATCTCTCGACCACACCTCTGGCGCAACATATCCCGACATCCCTCTCGTCGTCATCATCGAAATATGTGTTGGAGAATATTGGCTAAATGCCATGATTAGTATTTGGTTTGAGTTTGTTATGGAGAGTTGAGATATTATCTCAACTATCTAGATTGTGTACTTAAGATAGATAGTTATCTTAAGCTACTTGTAGTTGTATTTATATTGTGACTATACATAATGAAATATGGTTTTAATGTGCATTTGATTTGTAATATGGTATCAGAGCCTGAGTGCTCTGGGTAACTCCCTCACGGGAGGCTCAGGTATGCATGAGAGTGGATTGTTTATTCTTATTTTTATTTGCTTGACTGTGGAGTATGTGTGAGGAGGTGCTAGTTATTATAGTCTTGGAGCCGCATGCCAGTGAGAGGAGTTGCCGAACCATAATCAATATATCTGCCAAGGGAGACAAGGCTGAATATTTCAGGGCTGCGTTCGGAGAGAGGATCTGAGAATAATCAGATAATGGATGAGACTGCAATAGAGTCAATTATGACCGAGAGATTGATTGATGCAAATTGAGAAATAAAAGTAGATGCATCACTAAGTACATGGGAAGCTGTCATTTGTTAAATGTAGTTGTTGGTTGTTGAAGAAGACTATGAATTGAAGTGGTGGTTTTTTATGGTCACTATTTTATTGAGTTTCACTCTTGATAATATATACAGATTAATTGTGCAATGTGGTGTGTTGTATTGTAAAATTATTTAATGAAGAATAAACTATAAGAACAGAGTACCATAATTTAAATTAGTGGTTCTTTGACATTTTTTGGGGCCACAAGAACATTTTTCTAGTTTGATTATGTTTATAGTCTGTTAAAAGCTAGAGATTCTTGTTGTACTTCGGTGCTTCAAGATCGTCATTTAAAGGTTATCCTTGTCTATATTGTTGTAGTGTGTTTAAAGAAGGTCAATTGTATGATCGACTGCTGAAAATGTCTAGTAATCAGATCATTGTCCTATATAACTGTGGAGCCACATGCCAGTAAGAGGAGTTGTCGAACCACAATCAATATAGTCGCCAAGGGAGACAAGGCTGAAAATTTCAGGGCTGCGTTTGGAGAGAGGATCTAAGAATAATCATATAGCGGCTGAGAGTGCAATAGAGTCAATTATGACCGAGAGATTGATTGATGCAAATTGAGAAATAAAAGCAGATGCATTGCTAAGTATATGGGAAGTCGTCATTTGTTTAATGTAGTTGTTGGTTGTTGAAGAAGATTGCGAATTGAAGCGGTGGTTTTTTATGGTCACTATTTTATTGAGTTTCACTCTTGATAATATATAAAGATTAATTGTGCGGTGTGGTGTGTTGTATTGTAAAATTATTTAATGATGAATAAATTATAAGAACAAAGTACCATAATTTAAATTAGTGGTTCTTGACGTTTTTCGGGGCCACAAGAAAATTTTGCTAGTTCGATTATGTTTACAGTCTGTTAAAAGCTAGAGATTATTGTTGTACTTCGATGCTTCAAAATCGTCATTTAAAGGTTATCCTTTTATATATTGTTGTAGTGTGTTTAAAGAAGGTCAATTGTATGATTGACTGCTGAAAATGTCCAGTAATCAGATCACTGTCCTATATAACTATCAAAATTTTCTCTTCGGGGGGGATTTCATGGATGGTAGTGTATCCATAGGATAATTCAATGTCGAGGCTATACTTTGGAGTAGTCAAGAAGTGCCAATCCTGCCTATCAAGAAGCTTAACAGCCACTAAAGCGTCGTTTCGAAGCTTTCCTTTATACACCATGCCATAACCTCCTTCTCCCAACTTTTCGGCAAAGTTGTTTGTGATTTTCTTAAGGTGAAAGAGTGAATATCTGGTTGGAATTGGCATTTCATAAGCATACTCTTTTAGGAATTTCTCCACCTTTGAAGTAGAGCTACCAGGAGGAAGCCTTTGAAGTAGTTGTAACTGTAAATTTTATAGCTATAACTGTAAATTCTATTACAAGGTCGTCGTTCAAAAACATATATAGTGTAACTGGAGATTTTGTAGCAGGTATGTACCCCTTTCATTTGTTTCTGATCTTAACCAAGCTTACAAAGTTTACTACTGAGTAAATTTATTTTTGTTGACTCCGTAGAGTGAAAAATAAGACAGATCTTGTTGACTCCATAGAATGAAAAATAAGGCAGAGAAGGTGCTCGAAGATGTCATCTTTTTAAAGCAACATTAAGAGTGCCAATTAAGAGTTCAATTAACATTAATATGATGTACAAAATAATAGTTGTGTTGTTTTCTTAGCTTGTGAAGAAAATTATAATTAAACTATATTCCAGAAAACCATTTCAAAGAGTGACCAGCTTGAATAGAAGAATAAGGTCCCCCAATGAAATAGAAGTCAATGAATTCCTGAATTTTTTCCTGCTACTTTGGGCCCAGGACTCCCTGCAACATCCCTATCATCCATAGAGATGTCCATTCCCGCTCTTGTCCTCTACCTGTCAAAAGCCCGGTTTTGGATGTGGGGTTGTGGTGCTTATCTAAATCATCTCCTTGTGTATGCTCCCCTTCGATATGTTATAGTGTATGTCTTCCCGACCACAATGACATGTTTCGAGATGGACATGAAGAAAGTTGTTGGAATACGGGAGTCAATGCATATATATGTGGGTCGACCTAAGAAAATCCAAACATTTTGGCAAGAAGTTGAAGAAGCGCTCTCGTTAAGGCTAGCCCCTAGTTCCAAGTATGTTGTTAGCTACTTGGACGTGGAAAACATCGAGTTGTTATATATCGCTGGAACCTGTTTCTTCCAAAACTCACGTCTTCCATGAATGTTTTAAAAGTTGGCCAGCAATGTAGATTTTAACCTTGTACAATATTTTATTGTAAATAGATTTTCAATAAAAGAACATAAAATATACAATGGAAAATACACACATTAGATATATATTTTTCCCTAGAAACCCAAACTGGGAAAACCAACATATTATATATTCATTCATAATGATACATTGTTTACAATACAATATACATATAGGAGTCGGTGACATCCAAAACCCTAACCCAATGACCAGGATTAGTCAACAACCCTAATTCCTTAACCGAAAATAGAAAACCATCGGCAAAATCTATGTGCCCAAAAACCACCCAACAATGGACACGAAAATCGAGGTAACACGAAAAATGAGGCAAAAATGTCCAGTCTAGTATAAACCATTGCATACATCAAAATTCCAGCGGCACTCGCATAAGGAACACGAGACATGTCATCCTCCTCTTCCTGTGTCTTGGGACACTAATCCGCAGATAACTTTACACCAACAAGAATAGGGACCTTGTTCGATTTACATTCCCACATATTAAACCTATGCAATATTGTCTCGACATATTTTCTCTGATTTAACTAGAGTTTCCTCTTTTTTCAATCTCTTTTAATTTCCATGCCCGAAATGAAATTTGAAGCACTAAGATCCTTCATGTCAAATTTAGAGGACAACTGAGTTTTCACATCCTGGATAATCTCCTTGTTGTTTCCTATCAACAACATGTCATTCACATACAAGACCAAATAAATCAAATGATCACCAATTAATTTGAAATACACACAGTGATCCTCCTTGCTTCTTGTGAAGCCAATTCCCAGCATATAAGTATCAAATTTTTTATATCACATCCTTGGTGATTATTTTAAACCATACATGGAATTCTTCAGCTTGCATATCGGCTCCTTCTTTCCCTTCACAACAAATCCTTCTAACTGCTTCATATAGATTTCTTCTTCCAGAACCCCATGTAGGAATGTTTTCTTCACATCCATCTATTCTACTTCAAAATCAAATGCAACAACAATAGATAACAAAAATCTTATAGAAGTTAATTTTGCAATAGGAGAAAAAATCTCACCAAAATCAATTCCCTCAACCTAGGAATAACCCTTTGCTACTAACCAAGCTTTGTATTTCTCCACTTTACCTTTTGCCTTCAGCTTCTTTTTAAATACCCATTTGTTGCCAATGGGATTTCTTCTAGTCGGTAACTCCACAAGATCCCAAGCCTCATTCTTATCCAATGTTGTCATTTCTTCATCCATGACTTTTCTAGATATTTTCATCCTCTCAATTCACTGACTCCCTGACAGTTCTAGGAGCATCATCAGTTATAGACAAAGAAAAATTTGAACGAAAAATCAGATGGAGTATACCTTTCTAGTACCCTTCTTTCTCGAACCAATATCCTCAATACTGGAGTATGAGGATCTTCTTCTTCTGATTCATGTTCTTCTGTATAGTCTGATTCATCATCCTTTAAATCAAACTCTATTTTTTATGGTTCTTCCTTACTTGGTAGGACTTCATGTTAACATCATCCTTCATTTCTCTAAATACCACATCTCGGCTATACACAAACTTCTTAATTTCTGGGTTCCAGAGCTTATAACCTTTGAGACCATATTTATACCTAATAAAGATATATTTTTCAACCTTCTTATCTAGCTTACTCTTGTTTTCCTTTGGAACGTGAACATAGACCTCATAGCCAAATACCTTGAGATGTGTGAGAGAAGGTTTCTTACTAGTCCATACCTCTTGTGGAGTCTTGTCATCCAGTGTTGATGAGGGTGATCTATTGACTAGGTAAAATGCAATAGCCACTGCCTCTGCCCATATTTTTTTCCCTAACCTGACACCACTGAGCATGCACCTTGCTTTTTCCATCAGCGTCTTATTCATCCTTTCTGCAACTCCATTATGTTGAGGTGTATATGGAGTAGTATTTTTCCTTTCTATATTGCACTTCTTACACAATTCTTCAAAGTCATTCCCGTAGAACTCTCCACCATTATCTATCCTCAACACCTTAATTCTTTTCTCTGTTTTATTCTCAACAAGAGCCTTAAACTCTTTAAAATTGTCAAAGACTTATGATTTCTTCCTGAGGAAATATATCCAAGTATTCCTAAAGAAGTCATCTATAAATGAGACATAGTACACATATTTTCCTAATGATGGAACCGACACAGGTCCAAACACATCACTGTAAACTAGATGTAAAATTTATTCTTCCCTCGTTGCACCAAAGGGGAATCTTACATGATTCTGCTTCCCATATACACAATGTTCAGAAAAATAAAAATCTAGAGAGAAGTTAGACATACCTCCAACTATACCTTTACCGTGTAGTAGTCGAAGACCCTTCTCTGCGATATTCCCCAGTCTTTGATGCCACAACATAACCTTTTCTCCAGAGACCGTAGGAGTTATTTCTTCTTCAACTCCAATATCAGGAACAATGGAACTATTATACCCATCACTAATAGTGCTTCCTTGCAACTTATACAGAATTCCAAACCGAACTCCCTTCAACACCATTGCTCCTCGAACCATCCTGCAGGTTTCATTTTCAAATATTGTTTTTACCCCTGCATCATCCATTTTTCTTACATATATAAAATTTTGGGCCAAACTTGGGATGTGCAGAAAACTAGGTTCTAATCCTTCCATCTGTGATCCTCAACATGACTTTTCCTTGTTCTATGATTCTGGTTGTCGAGTCATCACCTAGGAAAACATTACCTCCATCATATTTTTCATATTCACAGAACCACTCCCCATGGGGAGTCATATGAAAGGATGCACCTAAGTCAACCAACCATGCCTCATGATCTGCATGTGTTCTTGAAGAATCCAAGTATACATCCCCTCCTTCTTCCTTGGAGGTATTTTTTTTCTGTAGAAGGGGCTTCTTCAGATCCCTTCTTTTTCTCAATTTTGGATCTACATTGCTTCTTGTAGTGCCCTTATTTTCCACATCTCCAGCATACCTTTACAAACTTTTCGGGAGATTTAGATCTACCCTTAGACTTAGATCTCCCATTTGAAGACTTAAATCTATTTATTTCCTAGGAGCGCCCTCTTGCAAATAATGCATATGTTCTATGTCCTTCTTCGTTCTTTCGTCTCATATCCTCTAACAACAAGGATGAGACCACTTCATCAAACTTCAAGGCAAGTGTATTACTACCTATGACCACAACCAGACTATCTAATCCGAATAGATCTTTTAAACGACAATGGTTGAGTTATTTTTCATGAGTTATTTTACCATTTAGGAAAACTGATGAAAGAGGAAGAATTATAGATGAAACATAACAACCATTAAGAAATATAAAGATCTGAAAATGAGCATGAAGAATAACAAACCATAAACACCAAATGTGATAACGGAGTTTGGCAATCTCGCCTACGTCTCCGGGCCTTTGTCTAAGTGGGTGAGGCTTTCTTATTTATGTTCGAAGATTTAAATGTACATCATGAAAGTAACAATGGATTACAACAATGAGTTGGTTGTGTTCTACTAGATCTCAAGAACTCATCAAAACTGATGGCATTGGAAACGGATGAACGAAGCTCCCAGAAATGGTCGGCAAAGGTGCGCTCCTCAATAGCTTCCCTGCATAAAATTGGCTTTGCCTCTACATTTGTTCAAAATTTATCTACTCTGAACCTCCCTCAATGGATTAAAGAGCCTCTGGTTTATATAGGCCTGAAGTTGGTAACCAACTCCCAACTTCTCCCCAAGATTTGGCCTCAAAAAGGGAACAACATCCTCCAAAAATGGACTAAATCTCCAAAAACTATTGAAGAAATCCATAAAAATCATACAATAAAGTTTAAAAACCCACTTATTGCAAATAATAGGGCACAACCCCTTTTTCGTGAGCTCCTAGTCACTTGGCATGCTCCATGTGGCCTAGAGTTAAGGCTTGTGCATTGGCCCCCTGGCCATTAGCCCCCCCAACATCTGATCCTTGGTCATGTGTAGGCCATATGTCGAATCCCTATGCTTCCACGCGACCCCAATAGTTGTTTGACCCTTGGTCTAGCGCCTTTATAGGTGGGCTAGCCCAACCGATTGACCGACGCTAACCACTAAAATATGCGCCAAACGTTTAATTGGGGGTCCGGTTATATGCAGATCCCCACGATATCAGGGTTAACTCCAACATATCCCCGCGCCAAACAAATAAGCACCCGAGTCACAAGGTGGAGATCATGTGGTATGCGTCGGGGCTATACCACCGCATCAGGGCTATATAATGGATCGTGCACCAAAAGCTATGGTGTAGGGTCATATGTGACATGGTCGCATGGTGTGCTCCGGGGCTGGGGCTAGGCCCCAGCCCTTAATCCGCCCAATGGTCATTACATTTCAACTTAAATATAAGTTTTCTACCATATAAATCAAGAACTAATGTGGGCGGGTTGGTAGCCCGGCCTGCCCAAAGCGCTCCGACCTGGACCATAAGTCATAGGTTCGAATCCCATTGAACCATAAAAAAATTCCAAACAACGACGACCAATAGTTGGGTGCCACGTGGCAGCCCAGGACTGGGCCACGTGGCACCTTCACATTCGCCCAATAAATTCCAAGTGCCAAACGATGATTGGTCCAAGCAATGCGTACGTGTCTACCCTATCATATGCCACTGTACCTGCCACATCATCCATGTGGCATACAGTTGTATAGACCTACCAAATGATCCAGGTGGATATCAGTGGCCACCCTCCTTTTTCAACTGGCTCAAAAAAAAATTCTGGCAATTTTGGTAATTTACTATTTTTAGAAGTTTTTAACTTCTGGGGCCATTTTGAGGGCCTAAATGAAGGTTTTTTTGGGATCGATATTCTCAATGATAGTCGAAGGCTTTGATTGAGTCCCCAAAATGAATCTTCTCGATGATACCTTTCCAACGAGATATTGTGTGCCCCAAACAGAGATCGTATGCCAAAGTTACGCCCCCAGGAAGTTGATACACCAAACTACCCAAAACAGGGTCCACAAAACTGTTGGCTTTTCATCTTTTGGGGTTAGGGTTTTGGATTTTCTTTATGATAAAAAGGCCTTTAGAGCCTCATTGTAAGATCATCTTCTTGCAAATGCAAGTAGCGAAGACATCTCTTCTCAGAGATAAGCTGCCACCATTCTAGTGAGTCTTTCACTCTGTATTTTTACAGTGTTTGTACATTTTCACTCATTAATAGAAAATTGTGTATTACTGTATATCTGTGTTTATGGTTGCATCTTTGATACATTTTTGTTATATTATTGGATATATGAGATATCTCTGTACATTTCTTTATTATATCTCCGCTCTCATTTCGTGCCAAAAATAATCCGGATCACCACGTCAACCACGTGTCGTATGACTGTACGGATCTGCCACGTCAACCACGTGTCGTGCGACTGTAAGGACCTGCCACGTCAGCCGTACAGACCTACCATGTGTCACCCTTGCATTGGTGACACATGTCACACTTTGATTAGTCCACATGTACTTGTTCAGTCATCACCAATGCACCCTTCCATGTCAACTATACAACAGTACAACCTGTACATTCAGTTGCCACGTGGCACTGTATGGACTATACAGTCATCAAATTTTGTTTGTTTGGTGAAATGAACAAACAACGATATCTTGGTCATATGACGTTCGTTTGATCCCATTCAATTTGTGTTGGGTTAGTAATGTCGAGGCCTACACACATGTCTGTTTTGAAAAGATTCTGAGAACTTTTATTTTCAGGGCTTCTGGACCCCATCTTGACTCCTGGATCCAATTATGGATCACTATCCCATGAGTCTGGTAAAGAGAACAGTAAACTAATACACTTATCTTCATCTGAAATTTTAATCTCAACAAATACTAACTGACTTACCATAGTATTGAAGGCGTTTAAATGCTCTATCACCGAGTCTCCATCTCTCATCCTCAGGTTATACAACTTCTTTCTCAAGAAAATTTTATTTAATAGGGACTTAGAATGATACAACTTCCCCAACTTATCCCATAAATATTTGGCTGTAGCTTCCTCTGACACATTCAATAATACTGAATCTGAGAGACACAATCAGATTGTGCTCTTCGCCTTCCGATCCAACTTTTTCCAGTCATCTGTTGAAGTTACTGTAGGTGTAGTACCTAGATCCACCATGATCCATTAATCTTTGTCCACCAACAAATATTCCATCTTGATCTTCCACGGCTCAAAACATTTCCCATTAAACTTCTTGATCTCCATTTTCGAACTGCTCGCCATTTCTTTTCACCTGAAAAATCAATACCACAGATATCCCATTGTAACAAGGCTTATCACACTCCCAAGCCAAACCCTTGACCACAAAGGCATCCCCCTGAAGCCAACAAATCTCTAATACCAAATGTAGATTTAACCTTGTACAATATTTTACTGCAAATAATTTTTCAATAAAAGAACAGAAAAGATACAAACATTACAGAGATATTTTTCCCCTAGAAACCCAAACCGGGAAAACCAACATATTCTATATTCATTCATAGTGATACATTATTTACAATACAATATACATGTAGGATCCAGTGGCCACCCACCTATTCCAACTGGCTCAAAACAATTTTCTGGCAACTTACTATTTTCAACAGTTTTTCAGTTCCTAAACTTCTGGGGCCATTTTGAGGCCCTAAATGAAGGTTTTTCGGGATATAACACCTCAATGATAGTTGAAGGCTTTGATTGAGCCCCCAAAATGAATCCCCTTATTGATACCTTTCCAACGAGCTATTGTGTGCCTCAAACGGAGATCGTATGCCAAAGTTACGCCTACAAGAAGTTGATACACCAAGCTACCCAAAACGGAGTCCACAAAACTGTTGGATTTTCATCTTCTAGGATTAGGATTTTGGATTTTCTTTATGATAAAAATGCCTTTGGAGCCTAATTTTAAAAGGATCTTCTTGCGAATGCGAGAATCTATCACATATCTTCTCAGAGATAAGTTGTCACCATTCTAGCGAGTCTTTCACTCTGTATTTCTATAGTTTTGTACATTTCGCTCCTTAATAGAAATTGTGTATTAATGTATATCTGTGCCTCTTGTTATATATCCAATATATATATGTTATGTTATTGGATATCTTGCAATATCTCTGTATATTTCTGTGTTCTATCTTCGCTCTCATTTCATGCTCAAAATAATCTGGATTAGTGATATCATAACAGGTTGCTCTTGATCATTTTTTCAGTGCATGTCCTCGACGAGATCTGAGTATAGTAATTTGGGTCTCGAGCTTGTCTCTATTTAGTACAATCACTCTTGCATGCCCAAGAAACCCTTCGTCGTGAAATAAAAGAAAAACGATAGAGCAGATGATTCTATTAATCTGTTGCTTGAGCAAGATCTCACACAATAGAGGGACAAAATGATGGAGAATTTTTCCCACATCCTTCAATGCTTGCCAATAACAACCAATGTGTCTTCATCAAGAAACCTCTTTTGAGGCACCTCTCCTTTCAAGGTACAAGTTAATTTTGATAGTCTCGTATTTGAAGGACAGATAGATGCAGATGCCCTAGAAAAATAGTTAAATTTGCTAGAAGGTTATTTCTTTGTTCACAATTTTTTCGACAGGGAAAAGATCACCTTTGCACTCCTTAAATCTCTCCCCCATGTCAAACATTGGTGAGAAACTTATTGGGAGAAAATTTCCACGGAGAAGTATTGATTCTAAAATATATGGGGCCGAGCCCACTTGGGAATTTTTTGTGGATGCGGTCAAGGAACAATATTACCATGTTGGTAACTATGACGACCAATACATGAGATGGACTACATTGTGGCAATAGAGGGGCCAAACAATACTAGATTTCACCAATACCTTCCATACCTTGTGCACCAAGATGGGTATCAAAGACTCTGAGGGACATTTGGTTCTAAAATACCATGGGGCTCTACAAAGATACATCCAAACTGAAATGGATTTTATGGACATCTCATCATTGAGTGTTGCTTATCGATATGTTGTTAAAATCAAACAGAAATTTAAGCACTAGAAAAAATGGGAGTTCGGGTTTGCAAATCCGCAACAACCAA
>SNQJ01S0043984.1:152817-171364 GCA_010110895.2 Picea sitchensis | reverse complement strand
GTTTCCCCGTAGGGGTTTTACCACATGAAAACATCGGTGTGTTGATCTTTGATCTGGTTATGTGAGTGGTTACTGAAGGTGTTCATCCTCTGTTGGAATACCTGTGTTGTCGAACACCCTTTATATAGTGCTACCAACCACTAAGAACATTCTAGAGGAGGAACCTTCTAATAAGTCCTCTTACATTTATTATGTTTATACTAATATATATAACTACCATAGTGATCCTTATTTAATAATATAGTGGACTTAGTCCACCTTAGATTGAATGCTCTCTACTATTATCATCATGGGCCCTCTGGGCCCCCTACTACCTCTGTAGCTACACTACATTACATCCCCCTTATGAAAGTGTTGTCCTCAATGCTTGTTATGAGGGTGTACAACCATATACCAGGGTCCCATGGATAAGTGTGGACCATAGTGACGAGGTGGTCTTGAGAACTTGGGTCCCATGTAGAAATATGAGCTACCATGTTGAAGTAGTCCAACTACCAATGTAAACCTGGGTCCCATGTCCAAGTGCTCATGCGAATTCCACGTTGAAGATATCGGAACTCAATAACCGATTGATGCTCAAAGATGGAAATTGGTCTATGGATCAAAATATGTAGAACCAGATAAATAATCATCCACTACTACTGGAGAATAATAAAATTGAAGAAGAATATGCATAGAAGGCTCGTGTTTACTCTTCAGGATGTGCTTGTCGTGAGGTGGAGTAGATTCATCAAATAGAAGATGGAAGTGGTTTTCATCCCATAAATGACAATTGTCCATATACAAATCCTCGCAATCAAACTCTAAATCATACCAGGAAGATCGTTCTCAATCACATTCATCCATAACACAAGGGTATGTGGTCTAAAAAATGCATCCATCCTTAAATTTAGTAACAACATTGAGGATTTTAATCCAATTTGCATGCTTCAGGCCCTTGAGGGTTTTAAAGAGAAGTTCTAAAGAAGTTGTAACACCCTGCATATCCATTGAAGCACCACATATAATATATCTCTTAAAATTATCTATCCACTGGAATTGATCTAGAAGCAATTTGAGCACCTTGTGAAAATTTATGAGCTCTACAGTCCTCTCATCATCACAAAGACCCTAATAAATGGTTGATTTTAAATAAGCAATGTCTTCACTTCCGGAGCTCTGATTCAGATGATTTTTTTTTTAAATTGGGTGAAATTGTGCGAGGAACTCAGATATGTAATTTGTTTGGGATAATTTGGCCCTAGCTTCTACATAAATCAGAAAAACCATGCATTTGTCCGTAGAAAAACCCTAAAAATTAGCAAATTTTAAAATGATGATATCTTCACTTCCCAGACTTCGATTCAGGCGATTGTTTTTTTTTAATTAGTTGTTTTTCCAAGATGAACTTAGATATACAACCAATTTATGCAAATTCCACACATAAAACTACATGATTTCTACGGAGTGTCGCAACAATCTTTTTCTTCTTTGAAAAATCTATAAAATAATAATAAAAAAAACAATTGCCCACAATTCCTGCCAAGGAAAGTCCTCTAATACCACTTCTTAAGTACCAAATATATTTGAATACAATAACCATACAAGATATATGGAACAGTATACAAAAACTACTCTTTATTAATCCAAAACTCTTAGGGTAGGGAAACACCATACAATGGATCCTATTATGGAAGGGATCCTCTCCTGTTCACTTGCCTCTTCGAGGGGGAAACCTCTTAATGAGTTACACGCTCCAAATACAATACTTCACAACTAGTCTCATTGCATTGCTTGAACCCCTTTATATAGTGCTACCAACCACTAAGAACATTCTAGAGGAGTAATCTTCTAGAAGTAGAACCTTCTAATAAGTCTTCTTACATTTATTATGTTTATACTAATATATCTAACTAACATAGTGGACCTTATTTAATAATATAGTGGACCTAGTCCACCTTGCATTGAATGGCTTCCACTATTATCATTATGGGCCCTGCGGGCCCACTACTACCTCTCTAACTACACTACACATGCCATGTTGAACCAACTAATCCCGCACTTACCTCTTCGAAACTCTGTGTATCTAGAAGGTTATAGAGGGTGTCACAGGTTGCACTATATCTGACCAGTGACACATCATGTGTTGTCCATGTATGACAAGCGACACCCTACAAAAATTTCCTAAATATTAAGCTAGAGTTCTGTCTTTGCTTTCATGTTCTACTGTATTCCCCTCTGATCTTGTAGGGTGGAAATTAAGTCTATAATAGATGCCCCCTAATGTGTGAGGTCAAGAGAGGAATGGATGACCAAAACACGCTATAATAAAAAGTATCCATGTGAGACAAAATGAGGAGAGAGAAAATAGGTCCAAAGGTCAAAGAGTACCTGCAATCAAACACCAAGGATAAAAACATATATAAACCATCCCCAAGATAGACATACTCAAACTCTGAAGAGTATCAAATCATGGCCTCCAAACAATACACTACGGATCCATGACATGAAATGCAATATCATGGCCACGAAAGAATACACGGTGGATCCATGTCATCAATAAGATCATAGCCACGAGAAAATACAATGCAGATCTATGTCAGCAATAAGATTATAGCAACAAGCAAATGCAATGTGTATCTATGTCACAACATATACATCAGGAAGACAACAAGCACTGAGGAAAGTGCCCCCAAAGTCTTCAAAGTACTCATAGACAAGCAATATACTCCATCACTGATCTAGATTATTTTTGGCACGAAATGAGAGCGGAGATATAACACAGAAATATACAGAGATATTGATAGAGAGCCAATAACATCACAATGATATATCATATATATAACAAGAGACACAAATATACAGTAATACACAATTTCTATTAATGAGCGAAATGTACAAAACTGTAGAAATACAGAGTGAAATACTTGCTACAATGGTGGCAACTTATCTCTGAGAAGAGATGTGATGGATACTCACATTCGCAAGAAGATCATTTTACAATGAGGCTCCAAAGACATTTTTATCATAAAAAAAATCCAAAACCCTAGCCTCGAAAGATGAAAAGCCAACAATTTTGTGGACCCTGTTTTGGGTAGTTTGGTGTATCAACTTCCCGGGGGCATAACTTTGGCATATGATCTTCGTTTGGGGTGCACAATAACTCGTTTGAAAGGTATCATTGAGGAAATTCATTTTGGGGGCTCAATCAAAACCTTAGACTATCATTGATGTGTTATATCCCAAAAAAACCTTCATTTAGGCCCTCAAAATGGCCCCAGAAGTTTATGAACTGAATAACTGCTAAAAATAGTAAGTTGCCAGAAAATTATTTTGAGCCAATTGGAATATGTGGGTGGCCACCGGTATCCACCTGGATCAATCCTCCCTCCTTCGGAAGAAATGGTCTCCATTGCGTTGAGTGCCTGAGGGAGAGGGTAAAGTGTTTGTTGAATCTGCATCTTAATGAGCTGCTTTCCTTGCTGGAGAAGTTGTGTTGCTTAGCTTGTTGAAGGTTGTCACGAACCTATGGTTGGAAGGGTTGGACCTTTTGAACTAGTCTAGCTACACGATATGACTGTGTGCGGAAGGAATCCTTACACTTTTCTTCAATCTTATCGACCCGATTCTATTGGACAAAAGGTGGTTGGACTAAGGCTGCAATGGTTGCAGTGTTCTTATGTTCACCTTTTGAACAGACTGTGAAGAAGTTGAATTTTGTAGTATGAGATACTACCTTGCAACATTGTTTAGGTGGGATAGTAGTTGGAACTACCTCTGGTATCTTGTAGAGATGACCCCCCAGAGTAACAATGACACTACGAGGTCGAGACTGATAAATAGCATGACGCTTCTACATATATGGTTGGACCAAAAGAAAATCACAGACATCTAGTGGGGAAACATCACATAATACCTCATCCTTGAAGGGATGGATGTTGTATGAAAATTGATAATGTTGGCTGACATAGAGATCTCGTCTCCAGTGAAGCCACCCGATGTTGTATAGTTGCGGGTGTGGTGTTGTCGACAATCCCAACTGTTTGATGACCTCTGTTGAGATGAGGTTCTTCTAGTTTCCAATATCAATAATGAAATGCAACAGGGTCCCCTTCACCCACATCTGTGAATGGAAGAGGTGTTTCCCCTCTTCAGGATCTGTTGGTTCTTCTAGTTGAATTGTTGCGGTTGTGACAATAGTAGTGGGGTCTGCGTCGATGACTTGTCTTCTCCCATTATTTTATGAATCAAACTCTGAATCAGGTTTCGGCTCCTTGTCTTTGATCTCAACCACTAATGACTATTTTGAGCGACATTCATCAGTGTTGTGCCAGGGGATTTTGTGGAAATTGCACCACTTTTCAGTTTCTTTCTTGGCCCTTATTTTATTGTGGCATCGACTGGTTTTCAGGAGGTTGTTTGTTAGGGTCATCTTTATCATACTTTGGTTGTTGCGGATTTGCAAACCCGAACTCCCATTTTTTCTAGTGCTTAAATTTCTGTTTGATTTTAACAACATATCGATAAGAAACACCCAATGATGAGATGTCCATAAAATCCATTTCAGTTTGGATGTATCTTTGTAGAGCCCCACGGTATTTTAGAACCAAATGTCGCTCAGAGTCTTTGATACCCATCTTGGTGCACAAGGTATGGAAGGTATTGGTGAACTCTGGCATTTCTCGGCCCCTCTCTTACCGCAATGTAGTCCATCTCATGTATTGGTCGTCATAGTTACCAACATGGTAATATTGTTCCTTGACCGCATCCACAAAAAATTTTCAAGTGGGCTCGACCCCATATATTCCAGAATCGATACTTCTCTGCGGAACTTTTCTCCCAGTAAGTTTCTCACCAATGTTTGACATGGGGGAGAGATTTAAGGAGTGCAAAGGTGATCTTTTCCTTGTCGGAAAAATTGAGCAGAGAAATAACCTTCTAGCAAATTCAACTATTTTTCTAGGGCATCTGCATCTATCTATCCTTCAAATACGGGACTATCAAAATTAACTTGTACCTTGAAAGGAGAGGTGCCTCCAAAGAGGTTTCTTGATGAAGACACATTGGTTGTTATTGACAAGCATTGAAGGATGTGGGCAAAATTCTCCATCATTTTGTCCCTCTATCGTGTGAGAGCTTGCTCAAGTAACAGATTAATAGAATCGTCTGCTTTGTCGTTTTCTTTTCTTTCATGATGAAGGGTTTCTTGGGTGTGCAAGAGTGATTGTACTAAATAGAGACAAGCTCGAGACCCAAATTACTATACTTGGACCTCGTCAGGGACATGCACTGAAAAATGATCAAGAGCAACCTGCTTTGATATTACTAATCCAGATTATTTTCGGCATGAAATGAGAGCGATGATAGAACACAAAAATATACAGAGATATTGCAAGATATCCAATAACATAACATATATATATCTAATATATAACAAGAGGCACATATATACATTAATACACAATTTCTATTAATGAGCGAAATGTACAAAACTGTAGAAATACAGAGTGAAAGACTCGCTAGAATGGTGACAGCTTATCTCTGAGAAGATATGTGACAACTTCTCGCATTCGCAAGAAGATCCTTTTAAAATTACGCTCCAAAGGCCTTTTTATCATAAAGAAAATCCAAAATCCTAATCCTAGAAGATGAAAATCCAACAGTTTTGTGGACTTCGTTTTGGGTAGCTTGGTGTATCAACTCCTTGTGGGCGTAACTTTGGCATATGATCTCCGTTTGGGGTACACAATAGCTCGTTGGAAAGGTATCAATGAGGGGATTCATTTTGGGGGCTCAACCAAAGCCTTCAACTATAGTTGAGGTGTTCTATTCCGAAAAACCTTCATTTAGGCCCTCAAAATGGCCCCAGAAGTTTAGGAACCGAAAAACTGTTGAAAATAGTAAGTTGCCAGAAAATTGTTTTGAGCCAGTTGGAATAGGTGGGTGGCCACTAGATCCTACATGTATATTGTATTGTAAATAATGTATCACTATGAATGAATATAGAATATGTTGGTTTTTCAGGTTTGGGTTTCTAGGGAAAAATATCTGTGTAATGTTTGTATCTTTTCTGTGCTTTTATTGAAAAATTATTTGCAGTAAAATATTGTACAAGGTTAAATATACATTTGGTATTAGAGATTTGTTGGCTTTAGGGGGATGCCTTTGTGGTCAAGGGTTTGGATCGGGACTGTGATAAGCCTTGTTACAATGGGAGATCTGTGGTATTGATTTTTCAGGTGAAAAGAAATGGTGAGCAGCTTGAAAATGGAGATCGAGAAGTTTAATGGGAAACGTTTTGAGCTGTGGAAGATGAAGATGGAATATCTGTCGGTGGACAAATATTAGTGGATCATGGTGGATCCAGGTACTGCACCTACATTAACTTCAACATATGACTGGAAAAAGTTGGATCGGAAGGCGAAGAGCACAATCTAATTGTGTCTCTCAGATTCAATATTATTGAATGTGTCAGAGGAAGCTACAACCAAAGAATTATGGGATAAGTTGGGGAAGTTGTATCATTCTAAGTCCCTATTAAATAAACTTTTCCTAAGAAAGAAGTTGTATAGCTTGAGGATGAGAGATGGAGACTCGGTGGCAGAGCATTTGAACGCCTTCAATACTGTGGTAAGTTAGTTAGTATCTATTGAGATTAACATTTCAGATGAAGATAAGTGTATCAATTTACTGTTCTCTTTACCAGACTCATGGGATAGTGATCCATAATTGGATCCAGGAGCCAAGATGGGGTCCAGAAGGCCTAAAAATAAAAGTTCTTAGAATATTTTCAAAATGGACGTGTGTGTAGGACTCGACGTTACTAACCCAACACAACTTGAATGAGATCAAACGAACATCGTATGACCAAGATATCGTTGTTTGTTCATTTCGCCAAACAAACAAAATTGGATGACTATACAGTCCGTACAGTGCCACGTGGCAGCTGAATGTACAGGTCGTACTGCCGTATAGCTGACATGGAAGGGTGCGTTGGCACTGACTGGACAGGTACATGTGGACTAATCAAAGTGTGACACATGTCACCAATGCAAGGGTGACACATGGCAGGTCTGTATGACAGACGTGGTAGGTCCGTACAATCGTACGACACGTGGTTGACGTGGTGATCCGGATTATTTTTGGCACGAAATGAGAGTGGAGATATAATAAAGAAATGTACAGAGATATCTCAGATATCCAATAATATAACAGAAATGTATCAAAGATGCAACCATAAATACAGATATACAGTAATACACAATTTTCTATTAATGAGCGAAAATGTACAAAGACTGTAAAAATACAGAGTGAAAGACTCGCTAGAATGGTGGTAGCTTATCTCTGAGAAGAGATGTGTCTGCTACTTGCATTCGGAAGTAGATGATCTTACAATGAGGCTCTAAAGGCCTTTTTATCATAAAGAAAATCCAAAACCCTAACCCCAAAAGATGAAAAACCAATAGTTTTGTGGACCCCGTTTTGGGTAGTTTGGTGTATCAACTTCCTGGGGCGTAACTTTGGCATACGATCTCTGTTTGGGGCGCACGATATCTCGTTGTGAAGGTATTGTCGAGGAGATTCATTTTGAGGACTCAATCAAAGCCTTCAGCTATCATTGAGAATGTTGATCCCAAAAAAACCTTCATTTAGGCCCTCAAAATGTCCCCGAAAGTTAAAAACTGCTAAAAATAGTAAATTACCAAAATTGTCAGAAATTTTTTGTGAGCCAGTTGAAAAAGGTGGGTCGCCACCGATATCCACTTGGATCATGTGGTAGGTCTATACAACCGTACAACACATGGATGATGTGGCAAGTACAGTGGCATATGATAGGATAGACACGTAAGCATTGCGTGGACCAATCATTGTTTGACACTTGGCATTTATTGGGTGAATGTGAAGGCGCCACATGGCCCAGTCCTGGGCTGCCACGTGGCACCCAACTATTGGTCGTCGGTGTTTGGCACAAGTTTATGGTTCAACGGGATTCGAACCTGTGACCTATGGTCCGGGTCGGAGCGCTTTGGGCAGGGCCGGGCTACCAACTCGCCCACATTAGTTCTTGATTTATATCGTAGAAAACTTATATTTAAGTTGAAATGTAATGACCATTGGGCAGATTAAGGGCTGGGGCCTAGCCCCAGCCTCGGAGCACACCATGCGACCATGTCACATATGACCCTACACCATAGATTTTGGCACGTGATCCATTATATAGCCCTAATGCAGTGGTATAGCCCCGACACATACCACATGATCTCCACCTTGTGACCCGGGTGCTTATTTGTTTGGCAGGGGGATATGTTGGAGTTAACCCCGATATCGTGGGGATCTGCATATGACCGGACCTCCAGTTAAACGTTTGGCATGTATTTTAGTGGTTAGCTTTGGTTAGTCGGTTGGGCTAGCCCACCGACCAAGGTGCTAGACTAGGGGCCAAACAACTATTGGGGTCGCGTGGAAGAATAGGGCTTGGACATATGGCCTACACATGACTAAGGATCAGATATTGGGGGGGGCTAATGACCAGGGGGCCAACACACTAGCCTTAACACTAGGCCACATGGAGCGCGCCAAGTGATCAGGAGCCCACAAAAAAGGGGTTGTGCCCTATTATTTGCAATAAGTGGGTTTTTAAACTTTATTGTATGATTTTTATGGATTTCTTCAGCAGTTTTTGGAGATTTAGTCCATTTTTGGAGGATATTGGGCCCTTTTTGAGGCCAAATCTTGGGGAGAAGTTGGGAGTTGGTTACCAACTTCAGGCCTATATAAACCAGAGGCTCTTTAATCCATTGAGGGAGGTTCAGAGCAGAGAAATGTTGAACAAATGTAGAGGCAAAGACAATTTTATGTAGGGAAGCTATTGAGGAGCACACCTTTACGGGCCATTTCTGGGAGCTTCGTTCATCTGTTTCCAGTGTCATTAGTTTTGATGGGTTCTTGAGACCTAGTAGAACACAACCAACTCATTGTTGTAATCCATTAGTACTTTCATGATGTCCATTTAAAGCTTCGAACAAAAATAAGAAAGCCTCACCCACTTAGACAAAGGCCCAGAGACATAGGCGAGATTGCCAAACTCCATTATCACATTTGGTGTTTATGGTTTGTTGTTCTTCATGCTCATTTTCAGATCCGTATATTGCTTAATGGCTCTTATGTTTCATGTATAATTCTTCCTCTTTCATCAATTTTCCTAAATGGTAAAATAACTCATGAAAAATAACTCAACCATTGTCATTTAAAAGATATATTCGGATCAGATAGTCTGGTTATGGTCATAGGTAGTAATACACTTTCCTTGAAGTTTGATGAAGTGGTCTCATCCTTGTTGTTAGAGGAGATGTGACGAAAGAACGAGGAAAGACAGAGAACATATGCATTATTTGCAAGAGAACGCTCCTAGGAAAGAAATAGATTTAAGTCCTCAAATGGGAGATCTAAATCTAAGGGTAGATCTAAATATCCCGGAAAGTTTGTAAAGGTATGATGGAGATGTGGAAAATAAGGGCACTACAAGAAGCAATGTAGATCCAAACTTGAGAAAAAGAAGGGATTTGAAGAAGCTCCTTCTACAGAAGAAAATACCTCCAAGGAAGAAGGAGGGGATGTGTACTTGGCTTCTTCAAGCACACATGCAGATCATGAGGCATGGTTGGTTGACTTAGGTGAATCCTTTCATATGACTCCCCACGGGGAGTGGTTCTGTGAATATGAAAGGTATGATGGAGGTAATGGTTTCCTAGGTGATGACTTGACAACCAGAATCATAGGACGAGGAAAAGTCATGTTGAGGATCACAGATGGAAGGATTAGAACCTAGTGTTCTGCACATCTCAAGTTTGGCCAGAAATTTTATTTATGTAAGAAAAATGGACGATGCAAGGGTAAAAACAATATTTGAAAATGAAACCTGCAGGATGGTTCGAGGAGCAATGGTCTTGTTGAAGGGAGTTCGGTTTGAAATTCTGTATAAGCTGCAAGGAAGCACTACACGGTAAATATCACAGAGAAGGGTCTTTGGCTACTACACGGTAAATGTATGGTTCAAGGTATGTCTAACTTCTCTCTGGATTTTTATTTTTGTGAACATTTTGTATATGAGAAGCAGAATCAGGTAAGATTCCCCTCTGGTGCAACGAGGGCAGAAGGAATTTTACATCTAGTTCACAGTGATGTGTTTGGACCTGTGTCGGTTCCATCATTAGGAAAATATGTGCACTGTGTCTCATTTATAGATGACTTCTTTAGGAATACTTGGATATATTTCCTCAGAAAGAAATCATAAGTCTTTGACAGGTTTAAAGAGTTTAAAGCTCTTGTTGAGAATCAATCAGAGAAAAGAATTAAGGTGTTGAGGATAGATAATGGCGGAGAGTTCTGCAGGAATGAATTTGAAGAATTGTCTAAGAAGTGCGATATAGCAAGGAAAAAGACTACTCCATATACACCTCAACATAATGGAGTTGCAGAAAGGATGAACATGACGTTGATGGAAAAAGAAAGGTGCATGCTCAGTGGTGCCGGGTTAGGGAAAAAATTATGGGTAGAGGCAGTGGGTATTACATGTTACTTGGTCAACAGATCACCCTCATCAGCACTGGATGACAAGACTCCACAAGAGGTATGGATTGGTAAGAAACCTTCTCTCACACATCTCAAGGTATTTGGCTATGAGGCCTATGTTCACGTTCCAAAGGAAAACAAGAGTAAGCTAGATAAGAAAGTTGAAAAGTGTATCTTTATTGGGTATAAAGATGGTCTCAAAGGTTATAAGCTTTGGAACCCAAAAACTAAGAAGTTTGTGTATAGCCGAGATGTGGTATTTAGAATAATGAAGGATGATGTTAAAAATGAAGTCCTACCAAGTAAGGAAGAACCATAAAAAATAGAGTTTGATTTAAAGGATGATGAATCAGACTATACAGAAGAACAAGAATCAGAAGAAGAAGATCCGCATACTCTAGTATTGAGGAGATTGGTTCGAGAAAGAAGGGTATCAGAAAGGTATACTCCATTTGATTTCCATTCAAACTTTTTTTTGTCTATAACTGATGATGATCCTAGAACTGTCAGGGAGGTAGTGAATTCAGAGGATGGAAATATCTGGAAAAATGTCATGGATGAAGAAATGACAACCTTGGATAAGAATGAGGATTGGGATCTTGTGGAGTTACCGACTGGAAAAAAGCCCATTGGCAACAAATGGGTATTTAAAAAGAAGCCAAATGCAGAAGGTAAAGTGGAGAAATACAAAGCTTGGTTAGTAGAAAAGGGTTATTCCGAGGTTGAGGGAATTGATTTTGGTGAGATTTTTTCTCGTGTTGCAAAATTAACCTCTATAAGATTTTTGTTATCTATTGTTGTTGCATTTGATTTTGAAGTAGAATCGATGGATGTGAAGAAAACATTCCTACATGGGGATCTGGAAGAAGAAATCTATATGAAGCAGTTAGAAGGATTTGTTGTGAAGGGAAAGAAGGAGCCAATATGCAAGCTAAAAAATTTGATACTTATATGCTGGGACTTGGCTTCACAAGAAGCAAAGAGGATCACTGTGTGTATTTTAAATTAATTGGTGATCATTTGATTTATTTGGTCTTGTATGTGGATGACATGTTGTTGATAGGAAACAACAAGAAGATTATCCAGGATGTGAAAACTCAGTTGTCCTCTAAATTTGACATGAATGATCTTAGTGCTTCAAAATTCATTTCGGGCATGGAAATTAAAAGAGATCGAAAAAAGAGGAAACTATGGTTAAATCAGAGAAAATATGTCGAGACAATATTGCATAGGTTTAATATGCAGGAATGTAAACCGATCAAGGTCCCTATTCTTGTTGGTGTAAAGTTATCTGCGGATTAGTGTCCCAAGACACAGGAAGAGGAGGATGACATGTCTCGTGTTCCTTATGCGAGTGCAGTGGGAATTTTGATGTATGCAATGGTTTTTACTAGACTGGACATTTTTGCCTCATTTTTTGTGTCACCTCGATTTTCGTGACCATTGTTGGGTGGTTTTTGGGCACATAGATTTTGCTGATGGTTTTCTATTTCCGGTTAAAGAATTAAGGTTGTTGACTAATCCAGGTCATTGGGTTAGGGTTTTGGATGTCGTTGGCTCCTGTATGTATATTGTATTGTAAACAATGTATCATTATAAATGAATATAGAATATGTTGGTTTTCCAGTTTGGGTTTTCAGGGGAAAAATATCTGTCTAATGTGTGTATTTTCCATTGTATCTTTTATGTTCTTTTATTGAAAATCTATTTACAGTAAAATATTGTACAAGGTTAAAATCTACATCTCTGACCAACTTTTAAAACATTCATGAAAGACGTGAGTTTTGAAAGAAGCAGGTTCCGACGATGTATAACAACTGGATGTTTTCCGCGGCCAAATGGCTAACAACATACTTGGAACTAGGGGCTAGCCTTAACGAGAGCGCTTCTTCAACATATTGCCAAAATGTTCGGATTTTCTTAGGTCGACCCACATATATATGCATTGGACTCCCGTATTCCAACAACTTGCTTCATGTCCATCTCGAACCATGTCATTGTGGTCGGGAAGACATACACTATAACATATCGAAGGGGAGCATACACAAGGAGATGATTTAGATAAGCACCACAACCCCACATCCGAAACCGGGCTTTTGACAGGTAGAGGAGAAGAGCGGGAATGAACATCTCTATGGCCGATAGGGATGCTGCAGGGAGTCCTGGGCCCAAAGTAGCGGGAAAAAAGTCAGGAATTCATTGATTTCTATTTCACTGGGGGACCTTATTCTTGTCACTCTTTGAAATGGTTTTCTGGAATATAGTTTAATTATAATTTTCTTCACAAGCTAAGAAAGCAACACAACTATTATTTTGTACATCATGTTAATGTTAATTGAACTCTTAATTGGCACTCTTAATGTTGCTTTAAAAAACTGACATCTTCGAGCACCTTCTCTGCCTTATTTTTCATTCTATGGAGTCAACAAGATCTGTCTTATTTTTCAGTCTACGGAGTCAACAAAAATCTTGTTATAGCATGGAGCCTCGTCTCTAGAAACCACGCTTAGTTGCCAACTACGGGAGGTAATTAATTGACATCATACGATTTTACGTTAATCTAAACAAATAAAATGTTATTGTTTAATGTACTCTAACCTATCTTTTTGGGTAGGCATATCGAGATGAGGCAACCACACTGACCATTATGATTCAATTTTCTCAGTAGTAAACTTTGTAATCCTGGTTAAGATCAGAAACAAATGATAGGGGTACATGCCTGCTACAAAAGCTCCAGTTACACTATATATGTTTTTGAACAGTTACAGCTATAAAATTTACAGTTACAACTACAGCCACAACCACAATTGCAGAGTGTTTGTTAGGTGACATTGTAGAGTTAGCTGTAGAATTTACAGTTACATCTACAACCACAATTGCATAGTGTTTGCAGAGTGTTTGTTCGATGAAACTGTATAGTTTTTGAAGTGCGTAAGTATTATCTCTTTGCAAAAACTATGGATCGTTGCTTTTACTCATAATAGTTGTCATGCCCGCGTTGCAGGTCGAAAAGACAAGCTGGCCATTGTAATAGGTAATATGATTTCTTCCAATTGAAAATCACTGTGAACTTCTCTTGTTTCCACTATTCTCATCGGGGTTAATGGACAAAGATCACATTCATATCCATCTCTCCATTCCACTGCTGGTTACATCTTGGGAGGAGTTGTGCTGACAGCAATAGTAGGGGCGTTCTTAACGTTCTATGCCAAGATGAGAAGGCATCCTCCTGGTAGCTCTACTTCAAAGGTGGAGAAATTCCTAAAAGAGTATGCTTATGAAATGCCAATGCCAACCAGATATTCACTCTTTCACCTTAAGAAAATTGGGAGGAGGAGGTTATGGCGTGGTGTATAAAGGAAAGCTTCGGAACAGCTTCTTGATAGGTTTAGACACAACCAAACCCAATTCATAAATGAAGTCGCCACAATTGGACGGGTTCATCACTTCAATTTGGTTCGTATGTTGGGGTATCACTTCGAAAGCCCTACAAGCGTATATGAATACATGGTTAATGGATCTCTCGAGAAGTTTATATTTGCCGGAAAAGAGACGGGGCAAGTCTTAAGGTGGGAGCAATTGTATTTAATTGCTTTGGTTGTGGCTCTTGGAATCACATATTTACACCAAGATTGGGAGACACTTAGACATCAAACCTCACAATATATTGCTGGACACCGACTTCACTCCTAAGGTTGCTGGTTGCTGATTTTGGTCTAGCAAAACTTTGTGGGAAGGGAGACTACCATATTATTACAAATCAAATGCACAATAAAACTATATTTCATTACCTATTAAAACTATATTTCATTACCTATAGTAGTTTAAGATAGCTATCTATCTTAAGTACACAATCTAGATAGTTGAGATAATATCTCAACTTTCCATAACAAACTCAAACCAAATACTAATCATGGCATTTAGCCATTATTCTCCAACACTCCCCCTTAATGGAGAAATGCCATTTTTTATTTTTACAATATAGAAACTACATACAATTCATATATGTCATCTTTGTCCGGGTGGTCTTCATTAGCAACTCTACCCACTCTGCAATCACTCGGTTTCGCTCTTTTCTTCTCCACACTTTCGAGCTACCTCTTGATCCATTTAAAGTATAACCGCTTCAGACCATCATTGACGTATTCACAGGATTGACGCTTCTTGACTACTCCAAAGTATAGCCTCGACACTGAATTATTCTATGGATACACTACCATCCGTGAAATCCCCCCCGAAGAGCAAATTTCAACAGTTATATAGGACAGTGATCTGATTACTGGACATTTTCAGCAATCAATCATACAATTGACCTTATTTAAACACACTACAACAATATAGACAAGGATAACCTTTAACTGATGATCTTGAAGCACCGAAGTACAACAAGAATCTCTAGCTTTTAACAGACTATAAACATAATCAAACTAGCGAAATGTTCTTGTGGCCCCGAAAAACGTCAAGAACCACTAATTTAAATTATGGTACTCTGTTCTTATAGTTGATTCTTCATTAAATAATTTTATAATACAACACACCACACCGCACAATTAATCTGTATATATTATCAAGAGTGAAACTCAATAAAATAGTGACCATAAAAAACCACCGCTTCAATTCGCAGTCTTCTTCAACAACCAACAACTACATTAAACAAATGACGGCTTCCCATATACTTAGCGACGCATCTGCTTTTATTTCTCAATTTGCATCAATCAATCTCTCGGTCATAATTGACTCTATTGCACTCTCAGCTGCGATCTGATTATTCTCCGATCCTCTCTCCGAACGCAGCCCTAAAATCTTCAGCCTTGTCTCCCTTTGCAACTATATTGATTGTGGTGTGGCAGCTCCTCTTATTGGCGTGCGGCTCCAAGACTATAATAACTAGCACCTCCTCACACATACTCCACAATCAAGCAAATAAAAATAAGAATAAACAATCCACTCTCACGCATACATGGGCCTCCCGTTACAAATCAAATGCACATTAAAACCACATTTCATTATGTATAGTCACAATATAAATACAACTACAAGTAGCTTAAGATAACTATCTATCTTAAGTACACAATCTAGATAGTTGAGATAATATCTCAACTCTCCATAACAAACTCAAACCAAATACTAATCATGGCATTTAGCCATTATTCTCCAACACATATTTCGATGACGATGGCGAGAGGGACGCCGAGATATGTTGCGCCAGAGGTGTGGTCGAGAGATATGGATCATGTTACAGATAAATCAAGTGTTTATAGTTTTGGATTGCTCTTGCTAGAGATTGTTGGGGGTAGAAAGAATATTGATGTCCAAGTGAGCTGGTCTAGTCAGTTATACTTCACTGAGTGGTATTTCAAGTTGATTGAGAGTGGTGAGTTGGGGATGAGATTGAGAGGAGGAGAAATGGAAGCTGCAGATGAGGAGACTTACAAAAGTTGGATCGTGGTGCATTCAATACAACTATAGAGATCGTCCTTGTATGACAAGGGTTGTTCAATTGTTACAAGGAAATGGAGAGGATGTCCTCAATCCTCCATTTCCCTTCAATTCCTCGGCTACGCCTGAAAATCCTATATTGTCTTCTACGATAAATTCTCTTCAATTGAAATTGCATTCTAGATTTGACCATCTTACGCAAACTAGTCTTTGCATTGTTGCGAATCAATCGCCAGACTCGATACCATACTTTGTGAAAATGACTCGATGACTACTATGGAGGAAGGTGACAACTCCCGAGCCATGATTTGTTTTTTTACACTCCTAACATTGTGCATTCTTTACCCTTCTATGCTGACTTGAGTTTACACAATGTTACATATGACAAAACAAGAAGAAAAGATGATAATACACATAATACAGATAGGGAACAACAATGTGTAGAGCGCATAGCGTCGAGTGCATTTCATTAAGGGAAAAACGTTGAGCTAAATAAGCTCTAGCAAATCAAGAAGATCAAGAGCCTTGGACTCGTACTATGTTGCGGTTTACAGCTAACACTCCCTCTTAAACTCAACTTTTGAGTTTTACACCTAATACTCCCTCTTAAACTCAACTTTTGAGGTTTACACCTAACACTCCCTCTTAAACTAATCCGATAAAGCCTAAGTGCTGCATTTGGAAATAAAAAATGGATTTACCCAATGAATTTTAACAAAAACAAAAAAGAGGAATTCATAAATGAAAATGCCTGCTGGTCTATGTCTCAACTAGGCTTACAATACCTAACAACAAAACTAGACTTCAACTATTCACTTGAGCCGGGTTTCTTCTTTCTCTTCTTTCAAACTCTGTATTGTTCTAATCTGGTCAATTTTTTTCATTTTGGCATTGATATTGAAGGCTTCGTGCTTTGCCTTTTGTTTTTGTCGCTGCAACTTCATATTCAGAATTTGATCAGGTTTCTTATGCATGTTTCTTTCATCTTCTTCTGCAACAAATTTGTCTTTGACAATGGGTTGATGCCACCTCTACAAATTATCATCAATGCTCTTCACTCCTTGGGATATACAATCAGTGGATTGCTTCCACATTAACTTAGAACAAAATCTGATTTCTTCAAGATTCCATTACATGAAGATGGTTTCAAACTGATCTTCATTGAAATCCTCATCCATGTCTTCATCTTCTTCTTCTGGCTTCTCTCCTGCATAATCAAACAACTTGTCAATATGATATAAAAAATTATAACATGAACCATATTGGTTCTCCTCTTTCTGTTCTTTTTGAGAGTAGTTACCATCATCATCATCATCATAGATTGATTTTTCAATCCATTTCAAATCTGTATGAACAACATTATCCTTTGCTTCAGCCGCTTCATTGGCAGTCATAAGTGTAGTATCTTGAATGCTATTGTCATCAAACTTTCTTTCAAGCACTGCTTCCGCAATCACCAAATCATCCACTTGGTTTTGAATGCCAAGTAGGCTTCCTTATCCAAACATCAATTCATAAATTTTCTTCTTCTCTTCCATTATTTGAAGGTACTCATCATAAGATAGGTTATCATCATCAAATTCAACTTCAAGATTTCTTACCTCTATTTCAGAGAGGCCAATTTTTGCACAATGTTCATCAATCATCATTGATGTTGATCCTTTGTTGTCATCAACAAACACTAGAATAATTTCATCAATGCAGGTTGTTGTACTGATAGCTTCACCAATAGTTGCTACAATTTTCTCATGCTCTGCTTCACACACAAATGCACCTTCTTTCTCTTCCTCTGGTAGCTCTCCTTCACACACATATGCTCCTTCATTTTTTTCCTCTGGTAGCTCTGCTTCAGACACAGATGCTTCTTCCAGAGTGAAAACATTCGATAAATTGTGTCTGCCTCTTTCACTGTACTTGATTTCCAGAATACTCCAAACTTCTTTCAAAGACATTGTTGCAACATTGTGCAACATACTATCATCCGAGGATTGTTGGATGAGCTGCAATGCTAATGCCTCCCTTTCCTGATCATGTAGATTATGATAACAGTCTACAAGACACACAAAAACATTCATTCTAACAGACCAACATTCAAAATTCTTACCATTATAATGTGGCAGTAATCGTAGATTCATGCTCATGTTGCTCCAAATATAATCAATTTTTCGTCTGATCTACTTCATGCGTGAGCTCCTCAGGTACAACTGGAACTTCTTCATTTATCTTTGCAAAATATGCTGCCATTTATTTGTTGTTCTCTTTCCATATCTATCTGAGATCTATTTTGGACTTCCTGAGTCATCTTTGCTTACCCATGACACCGTTTCTTGGTTGTTCATTCACCAATTCGATCACACTTGTGGATCGACTATTCTATCTCGTCACATTGATATTGCTTGATGAAAACAAACAACGAAATTCGGGCTCTAGCCTCTTTTAAAAATTAGATCTATAGGAAATTTCTTATTTCCTGGTATGGATCTTGCTGGATCTGATTATCCAAGCACAAGATATTTCAGAGAAAGAACTCTGAGCTAGGTTCTTTATGGACTGTAAC
>SNQJ01S0043984.1:141650-152807 GCA_010110895.2 Picea sitchensis | reverse complement strand
TTCAATATTTGGAAGTTCTCAATGTGCTCTGTAACTGAACCCTTTTTCCTGAGATTTATCAATTGGCTAAAGAAGGTATTGCTCATTGTATCCTCATAGTGTGCTATTATTTCTTCCGTGAAAATTGTCCAAGTGACGAGTGATTTACGAGAACAAAGCCATCTATACCATACAAATTGATTGGGTTATAAATATAAATAAGCAATTCATACCTTTTGTGTATGTGGAACATTATGTAGATCAAAGAATTGCTCCATCTGAAGTATCCATGTGATAGGGGCCTTGCCATCAAAATTTCTCATATCGATCTTAGGAACGTGGTTGGTCTTCAACCCAAAGTTATATTTTCTCCATTCTTGATTCACTTTCCTTGTGTCCTCATCATGAATTTCATGGGATACATTTTCACTTTCAGGTGTCCTCTCTATTACAAAATTTTTCAATCCTTCCATGATCTCCTGTTTTAAACCATCCATCTTAGTATTTATTGCCTCCAACTTAGCTTCCATCTCTTGTAGTTCATCTTTTGTTATTGTCTTCTTTTGTAAATCATTTATTTCCCTATGCATTTCTTCACCTTCATCAAGTGTCCAATTAGGATTTTCTGGAGGCTTATTTGGTGTAGAAGTTCCCTTTTTGGGTGGCATGTTGGCCAAGTATCATTTTTGAACCTTGATTTTGAGGTGGTTCTGCTAGGCAATATTTCTTTTGTTGTATCTCCAAATTTTCGGCCTTCTGGGTATGAAACTTTATTTTTTGTAGTTCTCTGATATTTCTTCTCTGCAATGCCACAGGTATGATCAAAATTGGATGTGCCAAGTGGAATTTATAGTAACTTCCCCACGACTTGTTTATTTTTTCCCTTTCCAGGAGATCTCACTTGTATAGCGTGCCCCGCACAAAATAAATGATATAAAATTCTGAAACTTGTACCAAAAATACTAAAGACTATCCGCTATCCAATGAAACTAGTCTCACTCAATTTGGATACTCTAGGAAGAAGTTATGATTATTTTACCTGGAACACCTTCTTGAGACTAGTCAATAGGACTAGTCAGATACCCTATCTTCCACAGGGTGTATCTACAAATTTAAGATGAAACAGAAGATGAACCTTTTTACCGCAGATTCCTTATTAATTTCTGTGAATAGCCTCCAGAGTTCAGGGTCTGTAACGTTACATAATTGTTTTTATAGTGAAAAGTCCGTAATGAATCAATTCAGGATGATTCCAGAACCCTATCTTGCCCAGGCTGTATCTCCGAAAGTATAAGGCCTCAGGAGATGAAATTTTAACCCAACATACCTTGATCCGTCTACTAGATATCCTCCAAGAAGTTCCTTCTAAAACGTTGTAGAAAAACATTTATAGTGAAAATTCCAGGGTGTCTCAGATGTAGCAGCGAAATCCCAAGACCTTGAGCTCTGATACCATATGTTAAGAACCAAATATCAATATAGCATAGAAAAACCTCAGAATAATTACTCAATGTGTTGAAAAGAGATAAACTCATATAATAAGCCTCTTCAAGGGGGAAACCTCCTTATGCCCACATAAACGTACAATTACCAGATGATTCAAAATGAAAATGACTCCTTGGTATATATAGGAGACTAGGAGGTATAATTACAACTAATGGACTAAAGACGACATAAATAAAATAACATTACTAATATAATATTACCTAATTAAGGGGTAATGAGCCACTATTTAGGGCTTAACAAATGCTCCTCGTTGATCTAAGATCAACGACTCACAATTACTTCAGGACTTCGGGCTTCGGGTCCTTCCACCGCTCGTCGATTTGGATCCAATGGCCCTCAAACCTCGTCAAACCAACAATCAAGGTTTACTTCAGAAATCCGGTGTTTGGGAGTTTCCGTTTTCTAATACGCACTGACCTCTAGAGTGTCGAATCTCCAAAGTGCGAGATCAGTCTCCATGTGTCCTCTTGATTAGATGGATGAGATTTACTTTAGCCTTCGGGGCATCAGGAATTTCGAGGCTCACAACACCACAAACCTCTGAAGTGTTAACTTTCTGGAGTGTCATATCTGCCGACACATGTCCTCAACCTTCAATGGTTCAGATTGACTTTGGGCTCTGGCCAGTTCTCTCTCCAATGATTCACTTTGCAACACCCTCCAGAGCGCTAAGCCTCCGAAGTGAGAGATTTGGCACCACGTGTCCTCGTTGATGGACGGTCCAGATGAACTCCGAGCTTCAAGACTTCGGGAGTTCTCGCTTCACACTTCTGAATTTCTTATGAAAATTTCTAAATTTTCGCTTCACACTTATGAACTATGACCTTCAGGATTTATTTCTCCACACTACTCACCTTTCGTCCAGAGCTCTCAACCTTCGAAGTGAGGGATCTCCTGCCACATGTCCTTTTTCAATGGATGGTTGCGATTAACTTCGGGACTTTGAAAATTTTTCCACACTCCAAATCCTCCAAAGTGCAACCCCCCCTTCTCTCCTAAGGGCTACGTGACCTCATGGTCAAGGATCTTCAACTCCAAGAAAAATTGTCTCTTTGAGACCTTAATGGTCTCACTTGCGAATTAACACAGGTCCTCTCAGTCCTCTGGTGTAGGTTCTATGGCACTGGCGACCTCTTTCCGCAACTGCTGAACTCTCAGGTTTCAGGAAGTAGATATTTTCTCGTTATCCTCTTGTCACACGTGACCTCGGGCTAGGTCCTTTTGTAAACGCACGATTGTGGGCACACCCAATATTGGTTTGGGATCAACCACTTTTCTCCATGCAATTTACCTCCAGTTTCCACGTACCTCTTCACCGATACCGTGGTTTTGATTGCGACCTGCTCTAATAAAATTAAATCTTGATCACCTTTTGGCCTCACAATCAAGCTTGACCGTCGATCTTATGATCTTGACGGTGCTTATGGAATAACATATGAGATCTGTCTCTTCCAAACCAACGATTCAGATCTAATTCTTCTGAATCAGACGGTTGATATTTACTTCTGGTCTTTACCCAAAGCTCATGAATTTATACCACCTTCCCTCTAGATCATAAGATTGATGTTTACTTCAGGTCTTTATCTAGGATCCACAAATTCATGGCACCTATTCTTCAGATATGAATATTTAGATCTACTTCGGACGATCCGACGCTTGAGATTTACTTCGGGTGATATGACGGTTCATATCTACTTCGGACGATCAGAGAGTCCCAAATTTCTCCAAGACTTTGGAGATTTGGAAAGTTCCCTCTCCTGTGTATGCAAAGCACTAAGGCTCGCAAACCTTGATTTGATTGGACGACTATTGGTCCTCTGAATCGGTGATCATACAACCACTGTCGCTCTCCCTCCTGAGCTTCTAACTTCCTCTGACTTAGAATATTTTCTAAGTATCCAAAGGCCTCAGCCTTTGTTCCTCCTATGAGTTCATCTCTTGGAACTCGTTTTCACTTCTGGAAAGCACTATCGCTTCTTCGCTTTCGTCAATGGAATTTTTCTTCACCCTACCGCACACTTGTGCTCTGCGTGCAAACTTGCATTGGTTCTCCTTGAGTTTTCAACTTGCTCATTCTCTAAGGGACTTGACCCTTATACATATTTCAAAAGACTTTCTGGTGCCCTCCTAGCATAGTCTACACTTGATCTCCTGAGCTTTCAAACTTGAAACAAGTTCTCCTCTACGCACACTCATTGCGCTTAGTATGCACACTCTACATACGAAAGTTCCACGCTATCTCTTATGAGCTTCGAGTCGAAAAATACTCTCTTACACACACTCCTTGTGTTCAATATGCACTCCTTGCATAACTTACAGAAGAGAACAATTGAAACTTATACTAACAACTTGCAGTTTCAGATACTCGAAACACAAACTCATTCATTCATGAAAATAACAATAACAGGGAATTACAAATAGTAACAACACTATGCATTTGGATCAATTTTCCTTTGTTATATTCATTCAAAAGTAAATGGCTACAACTATTATCAAACAACAACTAAAAACTCAGAATTTTCCTACTAACTCGCAACAACCTCATTTGGGCGTACGAAACCTCTATTTATCTCAGAGGGTCCTTAGGGTTCCCCCCGACTACTTGTCTACTTGAAACAAAAACCTAACTGCTACCTAAGTTCGGTTACATTCAAGGCTAGGAGTGAAACTCCCAGATCACTTGTGATTATCATCTTCCAAGCGCTTGATCTTCTTCTATTTTCCCAATCATCTCCAAAATATTCGCAGTAACTCCCAGCGTTTCAGATTCTAAAATGATTCCCAAGTGATGAGTTGTCCTGCCACATGTGCTCGCTGAAGATGCTCCTGCATCATACTCCCCTGGACAAAAATTCATGGACTCCTGTCCATGAGCTCTTGCACTGACTTTCCATGCTTCTGGATATTAGTCTCATTTTCCCAACTGGAATCTTCTATTGGGTGCCCTTTCCACTTGACCAGATATTCAATATGGGTCTTCCTCCTGGTCTTTTTGTTAATCCTCTGATCAATGATCTTCTCCATCTGTGGTTTTTCTGCTATAGGCATTTGTTTCTCCCANACTGAATCTTCTCTTGAACTTCTGATCCCTCTGAGTCATATTCCATGTAAGGGTACATTTCTGAAACTTTGAATATGGGTGATATGCCCACATCATCTAGAAACTCAATCTCATAGGCGTTTGCACCAAACTTCCTTAATATCTTACAAGGCCCTATCTTATTCATCTTCAACTTGTTATATGTTCCCTAGAGAACCTTTCTTTCCTGACATGTGCCAGAACCTGATCTCCTACTTGTTGGCCCTTGGTTATGGAAGGAAGCGAAGATCAAGGAAAAAAAGGTAAAACAAGAACTGTGCGGGAAACACAGTGACTATCACTGGGTCGAAGTAAGCAAAATAACAGAAAAGATGGAGCGAAGTACGGAAAAGAAAGTCATTGAATGAGGTTATTAAGGATGACAAATCAGAAAGAGAAAATAATCATGGACAACTCAACAAGCAGAGGAAACCACCATTGGATGCTTTGGAGTACCACACAATGAGGAAGGAAAGATAGGCTAGCAAAGCCCAAAAAATGTGGGTCAAGTTGACCTAGGGTTTTAGACACCTAGGGTTTTGGGTAATTAGGGTTTCAACACCTAGGTTTCAACCTAAGGCTGTTGGTGAGGGGATGTAATGTATAAATAGAGGTCGAGAGGACCTAGGTCGAGAGGGTAGTAGCATTGGGTATTGCTATTGATTGTGGTTGATTGAGAGATTATTGTATTGTGAGAGAGAGAAGTGTTGAGAGTGAGAGCCTTCTAGTGTTGTAAGATCTTCAGCTGGGTGTGAAGATCAGATTTTGTAGCTGGGTGGGCAGGAAGGGGAGAGAAGAAGAGAGAGGATCTGCTGGCCAGAGTGCAGATCAAAACTGTAAGATTTATCTTAATATATCATAAGCACAGTTCTGTGGACGTAGCCCTAGAGAGAGGGTGAACCACGTACATTTTGTGTTGTATGTGTGATTGATGCCCGGATTCCTATCATTGTTATGTTGTCATTTGCATTATTGTGTTAGATCAGATCTATAGTTGCGCATAGTAGATCTAGTTGATAAGTGACACATGAATGCTACATTATTTTTGTATTAGTTGCACTTGATATTCCCCTGGTTGTAGACATATCTTTCCTGCAACCCCCCTCTTAGCTTCTTTAGGTGAGACTGCATCTGCTTCGTAGGTGTTGCTGAAAGGGCCAGTAGCTAGGGCTTGTTGGTGCGCTCTTGGAGTGAACTCCGGGTCTTCCCCTGTGCCAACAAATGATTCTGTTGTCGGGACTTGAGTCTTTTTAAGGGAATGTCAAGGTGGTTCCCATCAAAGACCGATATTCAAAAATGGATAGAGGATCAAGAGAGGGACTTCATTAAAGCCCAGAACAGGAACCCTAAATTGAATACTGAAAATTAGCTACAAAGATACATCTTCACCGACATTCACGAGATCTTCTTTAGAGGAATCCACCAGGAGTTGTTTGAGTGGTTGGCTAGGTTAGTCGACACCCAGTTCGATATCAGATCTAGACCTCCTGTGGTTTGGACACCAGCATTGATCCAAAAGGTCAAGAGATTTGACAATGCTGTATCCAGAGCAGTAGATCATTGGTTTGATAATACCATTGGAGGGTATATCACCGAGTTTACTGTTGACAAAACATAATCATATAGCCAAGCCGAGAGATACTTTTTCAAAGGACCCAGGGGAAATGTTTTTCACTTTCTGAAGATAAGAATCAAGATGCTTGATGCAGCATGCGCTCGCAAGCACACCCGCTCACAGGATCTTCTCTCTGTTCCATGACCTAAATAAATCTAAGGCTCTTCTAATTCCCTATCGGGAATTCTGAACCCACATAAATTTCCTCACGATCCCCTCTCTGCACTTGGAGGATCGGACTTCGTGACTTCCTGGGGTCTATGGTCGAGAATTGGACTTTTGAATCCCCGACACCCGATAACCATTCAATGCTGACTTCTCCTATCGGGGTTTTCCCTATCACGATTTCGCCACTCGCGATATCAAGCAACTTGGTACTCCGACCCCCGAGTCTCGATATGTCGATTGCCGACACACGCGCGAGTTGACTTTTCTACACTATGTCCCCTCATCGGGATTTCAGATGTCGCTATATAGCAAATCCTGATGTCAATGGTTCGGGAATTCCGCTGCGAAATCCCGATGTGAAGTGCCACCTGTCCACGTCACCAACTCCTATGGCCCCACACTGTTTACGTAGCCGTCGGGATATCGTGTATCGCGATTTCACGATTCCTGTTGCAATATTCCGGAGTTTCAACTCACGAAACCCCGATACAAGATCCTACGTGTGAATCCGACGGTCCTTCTGTCTCGGATCAACGGCTCTGCCCCTCCTAAGCTTCGAACCTACTAGGAATACTTGCGTATCTCCCCTGCACCTCTGCGAGATCCAACGACTCACGAAAATTCATGGTTTCTCCTCTGAGAGCTTCGTCCGTCTGTTCCCTCTGATGGAATCTATAAAATGACTAAGTGTCCCTCTCCACAGAACTCGTTCACCTGCATGCAAACCTGCGACACCTACTTGAACGCTCCACGACACAAACTCCCGGTGCTTTCACTTGGTGATTTCTCGAAGGTCCTATACCTCCTGAGCTTCCAAAAGATCCCTTCACACACTCCTTGCGGAATAATTTCAAACACTTCAAGTGCTTGAACCCTTTTGACTCTGCGCACACTTGCAGCAGTGGTGCTTCAACTTCTCTTCTCAGGTTCGCAACCCTAAGCTTGCCTTGGCCTGCGCACTCCTTGCATGGCTCCTGTGCCCAACTGCACTTGTGGGTGAATGAGAACAAAAGTTAAACTACCTGAGCCTTTTGTCAATGCACTCCTTGCAGACACTTCGGCTGTACTCCTTGCAGGAATCTCTGGCTCAGATAGAGAAACAATTGAAACTCATTCCTTTATCCTTTTAGACTTCTATTCAACCATGAAATCATATACACAACATATCGAAGAAAATGTATAATAGGAAGCAAACATCAAATGAGCATAACATTCAACATAAATACATAGAGAACAACACAAAACCATGAATTTGAACCAATCGTTTCTATTAATTCAAATGTCTGTACATGGGTGTTCTTACATAGTTCTCTACATGCTCTTGCTCAATTGCTTCATAATAATGTTACAAATGCATAATGAGGGTGTCTATATCCCGTTTCCCTCTTGCTCTTTCAAGCAGTCTAATCTAGAATTAAATTCTATCTACTTTTACATTAACTAAGGACGAGAGCAATCTGCCCAAGGTCCATTTACAATATACAAGTGCGCTTCATTAAAATTCCACATTAATGTTCACGCAACAATTCCAAGGTGATTTTCAAAATTTGTGGTGGCGCTTGTCCAACTATCTCTTGCCTTCCGCGCTGGCTCGCTTGATGTGCGAGATGCTCCTGCATCATACTCCCTCACTTGAAAACTTTCATGGGATCCTGTCCATGAGCTCCTGCACGATCTGTCCATTCTTTTGTATTTCTTCTTCAGTCTCCCAGCTGGCATCTTCAACTGGATGGTTCTTCCACTTGACCAGATATTCAAAGTATTCTTTCCTCCTAGTCCTCTTACTCACTTTCTTATCCACTATGCACTCCATTTGCGGCTTCTCTGCAACTGACATCTACTTTGTCCACTAGATCACTGGTTGCTCACCTCCAGTCCCTATTTCTACAGCTCTATATGGGTACAAATCTGAGACATTGAATATCAGAGATATTCTGATCCCATCGGGTAATTCAATCTCATAAGCATTGTCCCAAAATTTCTTCAAGACCCTGCATGGCCCGATTTTCTTCATCTTCAGCTTATTGTATGTTCCCCTCGGGAACCTTTCCTTTCTCAAATGTGCCAGAACCAAATCACCAACTTCAAACTGAAGTTGTCTTCTATGTTGATCTGCTCTGCACTTATACTCCTGGCTTGCATTCTATAATCTCTCCTTCACCTGACTGTGAAGTTCTTTCATTGCCTCTGCGAATTCTTCTGCACTAGCGCTCCTAGTAGCAGTCTGTTCTGAATCCCTCAGTTCAGAAATTTCTCTCGGCTGCATGCCATAAACAATCTGAAATGGACTCTAGCATGTTCTCTTGTTAATAGAGTCATTATATGAAAACTTGGCCTGTGGTAATATGTGGTCCCACTGGCTATGGTGCTCTGTCACCAAGCTTCTCAGCAAGTCTCCCAGACTCCTATTCACCACCTCCGTCTGTCCATCCGTCTGAGGATGATAAGTCGAAATAAACAACAAGTTAGTTCCCAAATTCTTCCATAAGGTCCTCCAAAAATGCCCTATGAATTTTGTGTCTCGATCCGAAATAATTCTTCTTGGCAACCCATGAAGTCGAATGACCTCTTTGAAGAACATGTTCGCAATGTGAGTTGCGTCACTGGTCTTCTGACATGGAATGAAGTGTTCCATTTTGGAAAATCTATCCACCACCACAAAGATTGAATCACAACCTCTTTGTGTTCTTGGCAACCCCAATACAAAATCCATGCTAATCGCATCCCACGGTCTCTCTGGTATGGGCAATGGTTGATAAAACCCTGCATTCTGTTTCTTTCCCTTCAAATGCTGGCAAATTCTACATCTATCTACAAATCTCTTGACATCTGCTTGCATCCTCGGCAAAAAATATGACTCATTTAGCTTTGTGAATGTCTTGTCATGACCAAAATGTCCTGCCAATCCTCCAATGTGTTTCTCCTTCAACAAGTTCTCCCTCATGGAGCATTTCGAAATACACAGCTGATTTCCCTTAAACAACAATCCTTCTTGGATCATGTATTCTATCCATGGGATTTGGTCTCTGAGAACTGGATTCTCAGCTGCTTCATATGCCTCCTTGAAATCCTGATCATCTGCGTACATGTCCCTAAGGTCATCAAAACCCAATGTTTTGACTTTGAACTCCTGCAACAACAAACACTTCCTGCTCAAAGAATCAACAACTTTGTTAGTAGTACCAGAAATATGTTTTATCACAAAAGTGAAATTTTGCATATACTCAACCCATTTGACATTTTTCTGATTCAACTTCTCCTGTTGAGTCACAAACTACAGTGCATGATTGTCACTGTACAATACAAATTCTTTCGGGATCAACTAATGCCTCCATTTCTTCAGTGCTTGGATGCTAGCATAAAATTTCTTATCATAAGTGGAATATTTCAACTTTTCTTCATTCAAATTCTCACTGAAGTATGCTATCGGCCTGTCTTCTTGACTCAAGACTGCTCCGATTGCAAATCCACTTGCATCACATTTCACCTGAAATGTCTTCTGGAAATCCGGCAACACCAAAATTGGTTGTTCCGTGATCTTCCTCTTCAACAAATTAAAACTTTTCTCAGCCTCTGCTATCCAGTGAAAAGACTTATGCCGCTTCTTCACTGTATCCATCATTGCTGCACTAATTCCACTGAAATTCCTGATGAACTTTCAGTAGAAACTAGCCAATCCGTGAAAACTTCTCACCTCAAATACATTCCTCGGTGATGGCTAATTCTTGATTACCTCCACCTTATCTGGATCCATCCTCAACTCATTTTCCGAAATAACAAATCCCAAGTAAATGAGATCTATCTTCATGAATGAGGAATTCTTCATGTTTATCAACAACTTCTCCTGCTGTAATTTCTACATCATTGTAGCTAAATGCTTCAAATGCTTCGCTGCTGTCTTACTGTAAACCAGTATGTCATCTAAATATACAATGACAAATTTCCTGATGAACTCCTTCAGGACTTCATTCATCAACCTCATAAAGGTACTTGGTGCATTTGTTAAGCCAAATGGAATAACAAGACATTCATACAAACCCTCATTTGTTTTGAATGATGTCTTCCATTCATCGCCTTCTCTCATGCGAATCTGGTGATATTCGCTTTTCAAATCAATCTTTGAAAAATACTTTGTTCCACTTAAGAAATCCATCAGATCATCCATCCTCGGCATTGGAAATCTGTACCTGATGGTTATCTTGTTAATCGCCCTCGAGTCAGTACACATCCTCCAACCTCCGTCTTTCTTTGGACTGAGTACTGTTGGAACAACACATGTACTCAATATTTCCCTGACCAAACCTTTGTCCAATAAATTCTGGACCTGCCTTTTAATCTCTTCATTCTCTTGCAGCGTCAATCTATACGCAGCTTTGTTTGGAAAACTAGCTCCTGGTATGAGATCAATATGATGACTCACACTCCTGATTGGTGGCAACGAATGAGGTAATTCATCCACTACAATGTCAGCGAACTCTTCCAGCAGTTCCTGAACCTCCTCTGGTAAGTCATCCACTCTTGTTCTAGTTAGAACAATCCTCGGTTTTCTGACCACAATGAACTGTGGATCCTCCTTCTTCTTAAACTCTGTAAGAAGTTCCTTCCCACTCATGAGAAGTACTGTGTTGCTTACTTCCGGCTTTACCTCCTTATCCTTTATCGGAATCAACATGTGTGTCCTCCCATTCTTCTCCAGGGTGTATGTGTTCATTCTCCCATCATGAATCACATTTCTGTCATATTGCCATGGCCTACCTAGCAATAGATGACAAACATCCATAGGAATGACATCACACAATATCTTATCATT
>SNQJ01S0043984.1:115973-134602 GCA_010110895.2 Picea sitchensis | reverse complement strand
CGGAGCCTTGGTCTGCAATTGCTAGATCAAATGCGAACTTTTTGGATCTTGAAACCATTCCTAGTGCACAACTTGGAGCCAATCGGGTACAATGAAGGAAAGAGAAAAAAGGGATCCTTCTTCTTCATATTTTTGGGACAGTGTATCCGCCACTACATTGTCTTTTCCCTTCTTGTAAATGATCTCATAATCATATCCAAAGAGCTTAGTCACCCATTTTTGTTGCTCCGGGGAGGAAATGCATTGTTTTAGAAAGTACTTGAGGCTTTGATGGTCGGTCTTAATTTGGAAGCGTTACCCCAAGAGATAAGGGCGCCACAGATCAACGACATGCAAAATAGCCAACATTTCCTTTTCATAAATGGGTTTTCCTAGATTCCTTTCAGAAAGTTGCTTGCCGGTGAAGGCCAAAGGTTGATCCTGTTGCATAAGGACAGCGCCGATTCCTTTCCCCAAGGCATCACATTCCAACACAAAGGTATTTGTGAAATCAGGAAGGGCCAGAACTGGAGTGGTGCACATGGCCATCTTCAAGGTTTGAAAATCTTGAGTAGCGTCTGGAGTCCAAGTGAAAGAGTTATTTTTGAGGAGATCAGTGAGAGGTGTTGCAATCTTTCCATAGTTCTTAACAAACTTTCGATAATACCATATTAAGCGCATAAATCCACGCAATATTTTGAGAGTCTTTGGGTGTGGCCAGTATTGCATAGCTTCAATCTTTTTCGGATCCACCCTAACGCCATCCTTTCCAACCAGATGACCCAAGTATTCTACTTCTGAGGCACCAAAATAACATTTAGATTGTTTCAGGAAAATTTGGTGTTGAGATAGTAGATGGAGAACTTGATCCACATGAGTAAGATGGTCTATCCAGGTTTTTCTATAGATGAGGATATCATCAAAGAAAACTAAGACAAAATGACGGAGAAAGGAACGAAATACATGATTCATGAGGCTTTGGAAGGTGGAGGTGGCATTACACAAGCCAAAGGGCATGACCAAAAACTCATAGTGGCCCTCATGAGTGCGAAAGGTCATCTTGGGAATGTCTGCCTGTTTCATACTTATATGGTGATAGCCCAAGCGAATATCAAATTTAGTAAAGAATTGGGCGCCACTCAATTCATCCAGGAGGTCATCAATGACAAGAATGGGAAATTTGTCTGTAATGGTCAGTTTGTTGAGGGCACGAAAGTCAGGACACATTCTCTAATAAACTTCTTTCTTTAGGACCATGACTATAGGAGAAGAGTAAGGGCTCATACTAGGGAGGATAATGCCTGCATTAAGGAGTTCTTGGACCATTTTCTCAATTTCATTTTTTTGTGAAAAGGGGTGGCGATAGGGACGGATATTGCGATGAAGGATTTCGGGTACAAGGGGAATGGAGTGATCATGAACACCGCGGGAAGGAGGGAGTCCTTGGGGAGTGGAAAATACCATTTAATGTTTAGAAAGGAGGGCTTGGAGGTCATGCGACACCGGGGGTGTCTCTGTTGCTTGTATGGCATGGAGCTGGGCAATGACACCAGAATGACCTTTTTTGAGCAGCTTTTCCATGCGATGGGAGCTAATGACCTCAGGTGAACCAACAATGATGCCTTGGAATTTATATTGGTGGCCTTCCTGGTCGAATTGCATGGTTAATGCCTTAAAATCCATGAGAATGGGACCCAAAGTTCTTAGCCAGTCTGCACCCAACACAATGTCACAACCACCCATGTCGATAGCAAACATATGGGATTTTAGGTGGTAGTCACCGATTTGGAGATGCACATTTTCACAACGCCCTCCACATTTCATGGAACCACCATTGGAAATCATGATTTGGAAATTGTTGATAGCATGGATGTAGCAATGAGTTTCTTGGGCAATGCGGTGATGAATAAAATTATGGGTTCTTCCACTATCAACCAGAATGCTGACCTTCTGATGCTTGATGTAACCAATTAACTTGAGGGTTTGGGGAGTAGAGAAGCTAGTGAGAGCATTACGGGAAATGACAGGTTCTACTTCGGGAGGGTCTAAGGGAGGGGTTATGTCAGTGATTTCAGGTGACTCAGACATAAGGGGAGTTTCAACATCCTCTTCTGAAATATCCTCAGAGATGGACATAAAAATCTTTTGTTCTTTACACTTGTGGCCCGGGAAATATTTGTCATGACAATTATAACAAAGGCCTTTGAGTTGGAATTTAGCCATTTCAGCCCTGGTCAATTTTTGGATCTTTAATGGGGCGGGGGGAGTAGTGGGAGTGATGGGTTTAAGGCGAGGGATAAAGGAAGGTTTTCGGTTTTGAGAGGATACAACCTGTTGTGCTTCTTTTAGTAGCTCTTTTAGTAGCCTCCACCCAACTCGAGGGTCGATCCATGAGGACATGGGCCCGAATCTCCTCCTTGAGGCCATTGATAAAACAATCTTGAAAGAAAGAATTAGTCATGCCCTTTGTTCGAAAAGATAGGCGCTCAAAGGAAGCTATGAAGTCTTCTACTGTTTCAGATTGTTTCAACTTTGTCAAACGACCCAAATGGTTGGTGTCCATGTCAAATCATTCATAAAGCTCAGTCACAAATTGGGTCCAAGCAATATACCCTTGACGACAAGTTTTTCTCCATTGCCACCATTGCCAACGTTCTTGATCTAGATGGAGAACACCATACCAGATTTTGGCCAAGTCATCTATTATGACGTATAAAGAGAAATAATGTTCCATTTGGGTGACCCAACCAGTGGGGTCCGAGCCATCAAATTTGGTCACATCCACCTGCGAAACACATAGGTCACGTTGAAAGTGATGGGGCTGAAAGGTATGGGAATGGGAGGAATGTTTGCCTTTGGTCTTTGGAGGTGCTTCAGAGAAAGGTTCATCTGTAGGGATCTTCGGTTTGGTGCAGAGTGATGCAAAGACAGATTCAAGCTGGGTGGTCAGTTCTTGTTTGACTTCCCCCATTGAGGACTACATGGTTGTATTTATGGTTGTATTGATGGATGAATCGATGGAGGCAACAGTAGCACTGAGTTGTTTCACTTCTTTTTGGGTCTCGAGGAAACCAGATTGCAAGGTGTTGAAGCAAGTTTCCAGATCTTGCCTACGGGTATGGGCCATGAGGATGGGTGATCTAAAAAGGGGCGGGCGGGGTCAAAAATTTTGTCGAAAAATGATATGGATGAATCTGATAAGGGAGAAGAGATGAATCCAATGGAATAGGTCTCAAATAATGGTGAAACAATTTCTGGTCTGAAGAATACTACAGTGATGAAATCCCCAAATGCTTAACTAGAAAGAAATGTGTATTTACTTGGCAACCCGAACACCATTGTGCGACAATAGATCTAGTTTGTTTTAATTTGTTTATGCTTCTGTCCCCCAAGGGTTAGGTATTCAAGGGTTCTACAGACAAGGGTTTTCCCTGTGCTATAGCTCTCTGATATATGTGCCGGGTCCAACAGTAGTACTCGGCCCAATATCTCAGGGCACTAAGTAAGGAGGATAGACCGTACCCTTAGCCATAGTACCTGACTACCCAGGTACTAGAGAGTATCTTCCCGAGTGCTATTCTCGGTGACACTATAACAATCTGGCAGGCGATAGGTTTATCTAAAGAGGGCTTTAGGAAATCTAGGTCGATCCGTACACAAGTGCTATCTGATGCGCTACCACTCGAAGGGGTACCAATAGGGGTTAGAAGGGTGGCCAATAGATGTGCGCTTAAGAATCACTTGTATTCCCTGCGTGTATGAATCCCTCAACCGCAAGTTTATGTGCGTAACGATAGATCTATGTGGCTTACAGACACCAGAATACATCTCTACCCTAAAAACAAATTCCCACAATTTCTGCCAAGGAAAGTACTTTGATACCACTTGCAAGATACCAGATATAATGAATATGCAGAACAAAAATAAAATGCTAGAAATGGCAGAATAATAGTAATATAACCAGCATAATCTCCACAATAACACAGTAATGATTTAAGAACAACAACATAAATAACACTTTGATTCAGAAATCAGTGTTCACGGGCCTCTTCGAGGGGGAAACCTCTAGTCGAGAAGCGCTCTGTTACAATAATCTCCAAGCTAGGGTTTCCATAGCCTCGACCCTTATTTATACTAAATATGTCTATCAAGAGAATAATCTAGAGGAAGATCCTTCTAGAAGCAGAAGCTTCTATTAGGTCTTCTTACATCCACCTTATTCTATTTGATTGAAAGGCCTTATTAATATTGACCTTTATTACATCCGAATATATTGATCTACCTATGTGCGGGTTAAGACCCTAACAGAAGTTGCCCAAAGGACCATGTACGAAGCTACGAAGAGGCCTGGAGTGACATTCCTTGAGAAAAATGGGCACATAAATTCATTAACACGCTGGACACGACCCCTATTAACTGGTACCTTCAAGCGGAGTTGCGCCTTATCACCGCAGATTGGGAACGTATGCTTCAGAATTTTGTAACCATCTTTTTGTTTGAAATTGAATTTCCTTCAGTAGATCAAGCATTAAATATTGTGAGACAAAAAGTATTTAAGGATGCATATAGCCTCCCTTTGGAGCAAGAAGAGGACGAATGGACTACGCCATTCCATAAATTACAAGGATGTTACAACATTAATGCCGACGAAGATGATGATCCAAGGAAGGTAAACATTGCTAAGACAGAAGGCTACAGGGATGTGGAAGGAACAAGAGTTGAACTGCCATTCATTGGACAATCGATCAATATAAAGAAAGTCAATATTGGGATAGAGGAGACACCAAAGCTTGCCAATGTCGTAGATTATTGGGATGCTGCTACAATTGACAAAATTACTACACGAGTATCAGGACTTGTTCTCGACCAAGTTCACTGATATGAAGGGTATCAAAGGACCTATGGGAGAGATGAGAATACCTTTGAAACCAGATGCGAATCCAGTCAAGAAAATACCCTACAGATTGAACCCGAAATATAAGGAAAAAGTGAAGATTGAGCTCGACAAAATGATGGAAGTAGGGATTATTGAACCTGTCGAAGAGTCAGAGTGGATCATCCCTATGGTAGTACAAGACAAGAATACAAGTGAGACTAGAATATGTGTGGGCCTCAGAAAGTTGAACGATTCTTGTTTGCATGACCCCTTCCCTGCACCATTCAACGATGAAGTATTAGACAATGTGGGAGGCCAGGAGGTATATTCTTTTACAGATGGGTTTTCAGGATATCATCAGATCCGGATTGCCAAAGAGGACCTCCACAAGACCACATTTTCCACAGAATGGGGATCCTACCAATACACAGTGATGCCATTTGGACTGAAGAATTCCCCAACCATCTTTTCTAGGGTGGTGGTCGAAGTGTTCAAACAATTTTTGCATAAGTTCTTAGAAGCCTATTTTGATGTCTGGACTGTTTTTAGTTTTCTGAAAAACCGTATTGAATGTCTAAGGCTAATGTTGGATAAATGCAGGCAATTTCAAATTGATTTGAATTTGAAGAAGTGCATATTCTTATCACCATTTGGAGTATTATTAGGTCATATTGTATGCAAGCAAGGATTGTTGGTGGACCCATCCAAAATTGCAATTATAGTTGATTTTCCACCTCCTACATCAGTCAAACAACTGCGCACTGCACTAGGACATACTGGATATTATAGAAAATTTATCAAAGGATATGCTAATATTACTGTGCTGATGGAGAAGTTATTAAAGAAAGACTGTTAGTTTGGTTGGACAGAAGATTGCAAGCAGAGCTTTGACACACTGAAACAAAAGATGGTGACTGTGCCTATTCTATTCTTTCCAGATTGAAGCAAGGAATTTAATGTGCATGTTGATGCATCTTCCATTGCATTAGGAGCAGTAATAGCACAACTTGGAGAAGGGGACATTGATCATCCATTAGCATTTTCCAGCAGAAAGCTATCCACAGATGAAATTAATTACACCACTACAAAGAGAGAAGGATTAGCCATGGTGTATGCATTACAAAAAATTTTCTACTACTTGTTGGGAGGAAAATTTAAAATGTTTACTGATCACTCTGCGCTGAAGTACCTTGTCAACAAGATAGTGTCAAGGGGGAGAATATGCAGATGGATTCTCCTATTTCAAGAATATGATTTTGAGACCATAGTTAAGCTAGGAAGAATGAACAAGGGACCTTACCACCTGTCGTGGTTGGAACATGGCGAAGAACCCACCAGGCTGGAGGATACACTATCGGATGCACAACTAATTTCCATCAGGAAGATGGATGACCACTTCATAGACATAGTCCAATTCATGTCAACAGGAATGGCTCCAAGTAAGTATACAATTTCCTAGAAGAAACAACTAGTGGTGCGCGTTGTAGACTTTTCACTGATAGTTGGTTAGCTATATAAGATGGGACTTGACGAGATACTAAGAATATGTGTGATGGAAGCAGAGTGCCCACTGATCCTCACAGAATCTCATGAAGGAATCACAGGAGGACATTACGAAGGAAAAGCTACTGTGCAGAAGGTTCTACGAGCTAGCCTTTGGCGGCCTACCATACACAGAGATGCTAAAGAGTATACCAGAGCCTGCGATGTATGCTAGAGAGTTGGAAAACCATATAGAAGAGACAAAATTCCACTAGCACCGCAGATGAACCTACAAGAATTTGAAAAGTGGGCCATTGACTTCGTGGGACCTATAAACTCACCAGGAAAGCGCACATGAGCAAGGTATATTATCACTGCAACAAAATACCTGACTAGATGGGCCGAAGCAAGAGCAGTCAAGGACTGTAGTGAAACTATAGATGCACATTTTATATTTGATGACATAATAACCAGGTTTGGATGCCCTAAGACCCTTATGAGTGATCAAGGCACTCATTTCATCAACAAGATAGTTGAATCCCTGACTGAAGAATTTTCAGTCCACCTTTAGAAGAGTACCTTACCATCCATAAGAAAACAGAGCGGTTGAAGCATTCAACAAAATATTGGAGACAACACTGACAAAGATTTGCAATGTGAACAAGGATGACTGGGATTTAAGAGTACCATAAGTACTCTGGTCTTATAGAACCACTTGCAAGAAATTAACAACCCAGACCTCTTTCAAGTTGGTTTATGGCCTTGAAGTTGTTGTCCCGATGGAGTACTTGGTACCAAGCTTAAGAATTGTTGCATTTACAGACATGGATGATACTGGAACTACTCGTGAGAGTCTTTCCCAACTGGTTGAACTAGAAGAAGACAAATTTATGGTAGGATTCCATCAGCAGGTACAAAAGGAAAGAGAGAAGGCCTATCATGACAAACACATCAATAAGAAGGTGTTTAAGAAAGTTTATTTAGTACTGGTGTATGACAGTAAATTTATAAGACATCTAGGGAAGTTCAGAATGCATTGGATTGGACCATATGAGATAACCTATGTTACAGAAGGAGGAGTTGCGCAATTGAAGACATTGAAGGGAGAATGGAAAGAGGGATTAATAAAGGGGAATCGACTAAAGTTGTACTATGACAACCAGTTGCCTCGCAGATCTCAATAAAAGCAAGAAAGAAAAGTGTCTAGGTACCAGGTGTACTTGAAACTGGGTACCAGACACAGAAAAGACAGTTTGCACAAGGATGGGATTGCGACATGGAGAAGAAATAAAATGCTGCACTCCGCAATACAAAGTCGAAGTGACATGGAAAAATCAAAACTGAAGTGCCTCGGGACGATTCACAGGTGAGCGTTGGGGCCTGTTGGCCCTTGGTTATGGAAGGAAGTGAAGATCAAGGAAGAAAAGGTAAACTGAGGACTGCACGGGAAACACAGTGACTGTCACTGGGTTGAAGTAAGCAAAAGAACAGAAAAGATGGAGCGAAGTACGGAAAAACAAGCCGTTGAATGAGGAGATTAAGGATGACAGAGAAACAAGAGAAAAGAATCGTGGACAACTCAACAAGCAGAGGAAGCCACCATTGGATTCTTTGGAGCACTGCTCGATGAGGAAGGAAGGATAGGCTAGTGAAGCCCGAAAAACATGGGTCAAGTTGACCTAGGGCTTTAGACACCTAGGGTTTTGGATAATTAGGGTTTTGACACCTAGGTTTCTACCTAAGGCTGTTGTTGAGGGGCTGCAATGTATAAATAGAGGGCGATACGACCTAGGTCAAGAGGGTAGTAGCATTGGGTATTGCTATTGATTGTGTCTGATTGAGATATTATTGTACTGTGAGAGAGAGAAGTGCTGCGAGTGAGAGACTTCTAGTATTGTAAGATCTTCAGCTAGGTTCGAGGATCAGATCCTGCAGCTGGGTGCGCAGGAAGGGGAGAGAAGAAAAGAGAGGATCTGCTGGCTAGAGCACAGATAAGAACTGTAAGCTTTATATTAATATATCATAAGCACAGTTATGTGGACTTAGCCTTAGAGAGAGGGTGAACCATGTACATTTGTGTTGTTTGTGTGATTGATGCATGGATTCCTGTCATTGTTATGCTTTCATTTGCATTATTATGTTAGATCAGATCTATAGCTGGGCAGAGTAGATCTAGTTGATAAGTGACACATGAATGCTACATTATTTTTGTATTAGTTCCACTTGATATTCCCCTGGTTGTAGACATCTCTGTCCTGCAACCCCCCTCTTAGCTGCATTGGGTGAGACTGGATCTGCTTCACAGGTGTTGCCGAAAGGGAGAGTAGCTAGGACTTGGACGTGCACTCTTGGAGTGAACCCCGACCCGGGTCTTCCCCTGTGCCAACACTACTTCAAATTGAAGTTCTCTGCAATGTTGATCAACTCTGCACTTGTATTCTTGGCTAGAGCTCTGCAACTGTCCTCTGATCTGGCTATGGAGTTTTTGCATTTCTACAGCAAAATCTTCTGCTCTAGCGCTTCTGATCTCATTCTGTTCTAAGTCTCTCAACTCAGGTACTCCCCTGGGTTGCATTCCATACCGTATTTGGAATGGGCTCTTTCTAGTGCTCCTGTTGGGTGATTCATTTTATGCAAATTCTTCTTGTGGTAGGATCTGATCCCACCGATTATGATGCTCAGTTACTAGACTCCTCAATAAGTTTCCCAAACTTTTTCTTACCACCTCAGTCTGCCCATATTTCCGAGGGTGATAAGCTGAGTTGAAGGAAAAATATATCCCCAACCTCTTCCATAGTTTTCTCCAAAATGACCAACAAATTTAGTGTCTCGGTTCGAGTCAATGCTCCTGGGTAGTCCTTGAAGTCTCACAACTTCCTTGAAAAATAGATTTGCAACATGTGTTGCGTTGCTGGTCTTCTGGCATGGGATAAAGTGTGCCATCTTTGAAAACCTATCCACCACCACAAAAATGGAATCACATCCTCTTTGTGTTCTTGGCAGTCCCAACACAAAATCTATGTTTATTGCATCCCAAGGCCTCTCTGGTATTGACAATGGTTGATACAATCCAGTGTTTTGTCTTTTTCCTTTTGCATGTTGGCAGATTCTGCATCTGTTCACAAACTTTATCCCTTCTTTTCTCATACCTGGACAACAGTATGAACTTCTCAATTGTGAAAATGTCTTATCATGGCCAAAATGTCCAGCCAATCCCCCACTATGCTTTTCCTTCAAAATGTTATCCCTCATTGAGAATTTTGGTATGCACAACTGATTTCCCTTGAACAACAATCCCTCTTGAATCATGTACTCTTTCCACTGGCTCCTGTCTCTCAGCACAGGATTCGCACATGCTTCGTATGCTTCCTTGAAGTCTGGATCATCATGATACATATCTTTAAGGTGTTCAAACCCCAAGGTATTCACCTGAAACTTCTGCAGAATCAAACATATCCTGCTCAATGCATCAACAACTTTGTTAGCATTCCCAACAATATGTTTTATGACAAAAGTAAAATTCTACATAAAATCAATCCACTTTGCATATTTCTGATTCAATTTTTCCTGCCTGGTTATGAATTATAAAGCCTGGTTATCGCTATACAAGACAAATTACTATGGGACAAGGTAATGTCTCCATTTCTTCAAGGCTTGAATTATGGCATAAAACTCCTCATCATATGTGGAGTATTTTCTCTTGGTCTCATTCAGTTTTTCACTGAAATAGGTAACAGGTCTATTATCTTGGCTCACAACTGCTCCAATTGCAACTCCACTTGCATCACATCTCACTTGAAATGTCTTTCCAAAATTTGGTAAGATCAGAATTGGTCATTCTGTTATTTTCTCCTTCAGCATATTGAATGTCCTCTCGGCCTCCTCTGTCCATTTAAAAGACTTGTGCTTCTTGTTCACTGTATCCATCATTGGTGCAAAAATTCCACTGAAGTCTCTGATGAACTTCCTATAGAAAATTTCTAATCCATGGAAGCTTCTTACCTCAAACATACTCTTTGGTGATGGCCATTCTTTGATTTCTTTCACCTTCTCTGGATCCATCTTCATTTCATTTGAAGAGATCACAAAACCAAAGTAAATGAGCTCTTTCTTCATAAAATATGACTTCTTCAGGTTTATCAACAACTTATCTTGCCGTAGTCTCCTCATCACTAGTGGCAAGTGCCGCAAATGCTCCTCTTTAGTTCTGCTAAAGATCAGTATATCATCCAGATATACAACCACAAAATTTCCAATGAAATCTTTCAGTATTTCATTCATCAACCTCATAAAAGTACCTGGGGAATTTGTTAAGCGAAATGGCATAACAAGCCCCTCATACAAACCTTCATTTGTCTTAAATTTTTTCTTCTATTTATCACCCTCTCTCATTCTTATCTGGTGATATCCACTCTTCAAATCTATCTTAAAAAATAAGTTTTCTCCACTTAGACAGTCCATTAAATCATCCATTCTTGGAAAATGGAATCTATACCTGATGGTGATATTATTAATGGCTCTTGAGTCTGTACACATTCTCCATCCTCCATCTTTCTTTGGACTCAACACAATTGGTACTGCACATGGACTCAAGCTCTCCCTGACCAAACCCTTGTCTAACAATTCCTGGACTTGGTTATTTACCTCCTCATTCTCTCGAGGTGTCAATTTGTATGCTTCTTTGTTTGGCAGACTTTCTCCTGGTATCAAATCAATATGATGGCTCATGCTTCTGATAGGTGGCAATGCATTAGGTATTTCATCCACCACTATTTTAGAAAAATTATCCAACAATTCCTGAATTTCTTCAGGCAAATCATCCATCAAAGTACTTGTAAGGACAACTCTGGGTTTCCTCACCATAGCAAACTGCATCTCCTCTTATTTATTGACTTCTCTCAGGAGTTCCTTCCCACTCATGAGAAGTATGCTTGTGATGGCTTCCTCTTTCACTTTCTTCTCCTCTATTGGCAACATCATGTGTGTCCTACCATTCTTCTCCAAGGTGTATGTATTCTTCCTCCCATCATGAATGACATTCCTATCAAACTTCCATGGTATTCCCAACAAAACATGACATATATCCATGGGAATCACATCACACAAAATTTCATCTCTATATCCTCCTATCTTAAATTCAACAAGGCATTGTTTAGTAACCATTACCTGGTGTCCTTTCTGCAACCATGAGACTTTATATGGCTTTGGGTGTGCAATTGTCTCCAACTCCAAATTATCCACCATCTCTGTGGATACTAATTTATCAGTGCTCCCACTGTCAATTATCACTTTTCATACTCTGTCGTTAGTCTTGCAAGTTGTCCTAAAGAGACTGTTCCTCTGCACTGGTTTTTCAACTTCTGCCTCTGGTTTTAAGAGAACTTTTCTCAATATCAGGGATGTTCCATCCTCTGCTCCTTCTACTTCAATATTTCTTCTCTGTGCTTCCAAAATGTGAGCTTCACCTCCTTCTTATTTCTTATTCCTCTCAGGACATTATCAAGACATGTGCCCTGTCTTTCCACAGGCATAACACCTTACTTATCCTCCTCTGTTTCTTCCTCTTCCTTTAGAAGAAATTCTTCCACCACCTTGTCTTCCCTAGTAACTTCCTCCTCTTTCCGAGCGACTCTGTGGTTTCTCTGCCTCATCTTTGGATTTATGTGCCTTGTCATGGGAAACTCCCTTTCCTTCATCTAGGTTTGGGCTTCTACCTCTATCTTGTTGAGTCTATTTTCAGGTCAAATTCTCCTCTACCTTCAATGAAAACTAATAAGAAACCTCCACTGTTCTTACTGACATCATGTTGATCTCATCATGGATATCATACCTCAGGCCATTTATATATCTGGAAACATTTTCTTCATCTTTCTCTCTTTGTCTATTTCTGATGTTCATATTGTAGAACTCCTCTGTGTACTCCGTCACCGTCATACCTTTCTGCCTCAGGTTCTGCAACTTCCTGAACAGATTGATCTGATAATATTTGGGCATGAATTTATCCTTCATCTTAGCTACCATTTTGTCCCAATTCTTTATCTTATGTTTTCCCTTAATTTTCCTCTCAGCCTGTAGTTCATCCCACCACAACGTTGCATGTCCTTTTAGCCTGGTGATGGCATGTCTCACCCTTTTCTCCTCATCAACATATTCATAGTCGAAATATTTTTCCATGGATCTTATCCAATCCAACAATTCTTCAGCATCCAAATTGCCTTCATATATTGGGACCTCTATATTGGATCTAGCTCCCAATCTAACAACTTCTCTCCGCAAACGTTTTTCGACAACATTTTCCCCTGTAGATTCTTCGACTTCTACTTATTCTCTCTTTGCATCGATGATGTCTCCAACATCAAGGGCTCTTCTTTGCACTGCCTCCATCACCTCAAATCTTGCACGAAGCTCTCTCATTTATCTTTCTATAGACTGATTGGATAAAGGCGGATCCACTTGTCTCCTTGGTCGCATTGTGCTGACTGACTTTCACACACATAGCACAACTTCAAGTTCTTTCTCCTCCTCTCCTTTGCCTATTTTCTACAAGAAAAAATTCATCTCTGATACCACTTGATGCAACCCCCCCTTCTCTCCTAAGGGATACACAACCTCCCGGTCAAGGATATTCAATTCAAAGATGAATTGGATCTCTGATACCTTAATGGTCTCACTTGTGAATTAACACAGGTCCTCTCAGTCCTGTGGTGCAGGTTCTATGGAACCCACGACCTCTTTCCGCAACTGCTAAACTCTCAGCTTTCAGGCACTTTCTCTTTTCTCGTTAGCCCCTTGTCATACATGACCTTGGGCTAGGTACTTCTGTAAACACATGATTGCGGGTGCGCCCAAGAGTGGTTTGGGATCAACCACTTTTCTCTTCGCAATTTACCTCCATTTTCCATGTACCTCTTCATTGATACTGTAGTTTCGATTGCGGGCCTCTCTAAGAAAATTAAAGATCAATCACCCTCTGGCCCTGAAATCAAGATTGACCGTCGATATTATGATCTTGGCAGTTCTTTTGGACTGACGATTGAGATCTATCTTTTCCAAACCAACGATTCAGATCTAATTCTCCCAAATCGGATGGTTGATATTTACTTCGGGTATTTCCCCAGAGCTCACGGATTTATGCCACCTTCCCTCTAGATCGGATGATTGGCATTTAATTTAAGTATTTATATAGGATCCATAGATTTGCGCCACCTATTGTTCAGATATGAAGGTTTAGATATACTTCAGACGACCGACGCTTGAGATTTACTTTGGACGATCTGACGGTTAAGATATACTATAGACGATCGGATGGTCCCATATTTCTTTGGCACTTCAGGGTTTGGAAAGTTCCCTCTCCTATGTATGCAAAGCTATAAGTCTCGCGTGCCTTGATTTGATCATACGATTGTTGTTCCTCTGAATCAGTGATCCAATGACCACTGTCGCTTTCCCTCTTGATCTTTTGACTTCCTCTGACTTAGAATATTTTCTAGGTATCCAAAGGCCTTGAACTTTGTTCCTCCTAAGAGTCCGTCTCTTGGACCTCGTCTGCACTTCTGGAAATCGTTATCCCATCTTAGCTTTCGTCAATGGACTTTGACTTCACCCTGACACACACTTGCGCTCTGCGTGCAAACTTGCATTGGTTCTCCCTGAGTTTTCTAATTACTCAGTATCTAAGGGACTCGACCCTTCTGCATCTTTCAAAAGACTTTTTGGTTCCCTCCTAGAACATTCTACACTCGATCTCCTGAGGTTTCGAACTTGAAACAAGTTCACCTCTACGCGCACTCCTTGCGCTTCGTATGCACACTCTACATACAAAAGTTCCATGCTATCGCTTCTGAGCTTTGAGTTGAAAATGACTCTCTTACACACACTCCTTGTGTTCTATATGTACTCCTTGCATAACTTACAGAAGAGAACAATTGAAACTTATACTAACATCTTGCAATTTCAGATACTCAAAATGAAAACTCATTCATTCATGAAAATAACAATAACAAGGAATTACAAATAGTAACAACACTATGCATTTGGATCAATTTTCCTTTGTTATATTCATTCAAAAGTAAATGGCTACAACTATGATCAAACAACAACTAAAAACTCATAATTTTCCTACGAACTCGCAGTAGCCTCATTTGGGCATACAAAACCTCTATTTATCTCAGAGGGTCCTTAGGGTTCCCCCCGACTACTTGTCTACTCGAAATGAAACACCTAACTGCTAGCTAAGTTTGGTTACATTCAATACTAGGAGTGAAACTCCCAAATCAATCGTGATCATCAGCTTCCAAGCGCTTGATCTTCTTCTATTTTTCCAATCATCTCCAAAAGATTCACAGTAACTCCCAGCATTTCATATTCTGAAATGATCCCTAGGCACTGAGTTGTCCTGCCACATGTGCTCGCTGACGATGTTCCTACATCATACTCCCCTGGACAAAAAATCATGGACTCCTGTCCATGAGCTCCTGCACCGACTTTCCATGCTTCTGGATATCAGCCTCATTTTCCCAATTGGCATCTTCTATTGGGTGCCCTATCCACTTGACAAAATATTCAAGATGGGACTTCCTGCTGGTCTTCTTGCTAATCCTCTGATCAATGACCTTCTCCATCTGTGGTTTTTCTGCTATAGGCATTTGTTTCTCCCACTGAATCTTCTCTTGAACTTATGATCCCTCTGAGTCATATTCCCTATAAGGGTATAGGTCTGAAATGTTGAATATGGGTGATATGCCCACATTATCTGGAATCTCAATCTCATAGGCGTTTGCACCAAACTTCCTTAATATCTTACATGGCCCTATCTTCTTCATCTTCAACTTATTATATGTACCCCTAGGGAACCTTTCTTTCCTGATATGTGCCAGAACCTAATCTCCTACTTCAAATTTAAGTTCTTTATGATGTTGATAACCTCTGCGCTTGTATTCTTGGCTAAAGCTCTACAACTGGCCTCTAATCTGGCTATGGATTTTTTGCATTTATGGAGCAAAATATTCTGCTCCAGTGCTTCTGATCTCATTCTGTTCTGAGTCTCTCAACTCAGGCACTCCCATGGGTTGCATTCCATACAGTATTTAGAATGGGCTCTTTCCAGTGCTTCTATTGGGTGAGTCATTGTATGCAAATTTTTCTTGTGGAAGGATATGATCCCACCGATTATGATGCTGAGTGACTAGACTCCTCAATAAGTTTCCTAAACTTCTGTTTACCACATCAGTCTGCCCATCTGTCTATGGGTGATAAGTTGATCTAAAGGAAAAATATGTCCCCAACTTATTCCACAATGTTCTCCATCAATTACCAACAAATTTAGTGTCTCGGTCTGAGACAATGCTCCTTGGTAGTTCGTGAAGTATCACAACTTCCTTGAAAAACAGATTTGTAACATGTGTTGCGTGATTGGTCTTCTAGCATGGGATAAAGTGTGCCATATTTGAAAACCTATCCACCACCACAAAAATGGAATCACATCTTCTTTGCGTTCTTGGCAATCCCAACACAAAATCCATGCTTATTGCATCCCAAGGCCTCTCCGGTATTGGAAATGGTTGATACAATCCAATGTTCTGTCTTTCTTCTTTTTCATGTTGGCAGATTCTACATTTGTTCATAAAATTTATCACTTCTTTTCTCATACCTGGCCAATAGTATGAACTGCTCAACTGTGCAAATGTCTTATCATGGACGAAATGTCCAACCAATTCCCCACTATGATTTTCCTTCAAAAGGTTATCCCTCATTGAGCATTTTGGTATGCACAACTGATTTACCTTGAACAACAATCCCTCTTGCATCATGTACTCTTTCCACTGGCTCCTGTCTCTCAGCACATGATTCACACATGGTTTGTATGCTTCCTTGAAGTCTGGATCATCATGATACATATCCTTAAGGTGTTTAAACCCCAAGGTCTTCACATGAAACTCCTGCAGAATCAAACATCTCTTGCTCAATGCATCCACAACTTTGTTAGCATTCCCAACAATATGTTTTATGACAAAAGTAAAATTCTGCATAAACTCAATCCACTTTGCATGCTTCTGATTCAATTTTTTCTGCCTAGTTATAAATTGTAAAACATGGTTATCGCCATAGAAAACAAATTCTCATGGGACAAGGTAATGTCTCCATTTCTTCAAGGCTTGAATTATGGCATAAAACTCCTTATCATATGTGGAGTATTTTCTCTTGGTTTCATTCATATTTTCACTGAAATAGGAAACAAGTCTATTGTCCTGGCTCAAAATGTCTCCAATTGCAACTCCACTTGCATCACATCTCACTTGAAATGTCTTTCCAAAATTTGGTAAGATCAAAATTGGTTGTTTTGTTATTTTGTCCTTTAGTATATTGAAGCTCCTCTCAGCTTCCTCCATCCATTTAAAATACTTGTGCTTCTTCTTCACTGTATCCATCATTGGTGCACAAATTCCACTGAAGTATCTTATGAACTTCCTATAGAAACTTGCTAATCCATGGAAGCTTATTACCTCAAATATATTCTTTGGTGATGGCCATTCTTTGATTGATTTCACCTTCTTTGGATCCATCTTCAGTTCATTTGAAGAGATCACACAACCCAAGTAAATAAGCTATGTCTTCATAAAAGAGGACTTCTTCATGTTTATCAACAACTTCTCTTGTTGTAGTCTCCTCATCACTAGTGTCAGGTGCCTCATATGCTCCTCTTTATTTCTGCTAAAGATCAGTATATCATCCAGATATACAACCACAAACTTGCCAATGAAATATTTCAGTATTTCATTCATCAACATCATAAAAGTACTCGAGGCATTTGTTAAGCCAAATGGTATAACAAGCCACTCATACAAACCTTCATTTGTCTTAAAGGCCGTCTTCCATTCATCACCCTCTCTCATTCTTATATCGTGATATCCACTCTTCAAATCTATCTTAGAAAAAAAAAAATCTCCACTTAGACTGTCCATTAAATCATCCATTCTTGGTAAAGGGAATCTATACCTAATGGTGATCTTGTTAATGTCTCTTGAGTCTGTACACATTCTCCATCCTCCATCCTTCTTTGGACTCAATATAGTTGGTACTGCACATGGACTCAAGCTCTCCCTGACCAAACCCTTGTCTAACAATTCTTGGACTTGGTTCTTTACCTCCTCATTCTCTCGAGGTGTCAATCTATATGCTCAAACAATTCCTGAATTTCTTCAGGAAAATATTCCATCGAAGTACTTGTAAGGAAAACTATAGGTTTCCTCACCACAACAAACTGCATTTCCTGTTCTTTCTTGACTTATCTCAGGAGTTCCTTCCCACTCATGAGAAGTATGCTTGTGATGACTTCCTCTTTCACTTTATTCTCTTCTATTGGAAACAACATGTGTGTCCTACCGTTCTTCTCCAAGGTGTATGTATTATTCCTCCCATCATGAATGACATTCATGTTAAACTACCATGGTATTCCCAACAAAACATGACATACATCCATGGGAATCACATCACACCGAATTTCATCTCTATATCCTCCTATATTAAATTCAACAACTCATTGTTTAGTAACCATTGCCTGGTGTACTTCCTGCAACCATGAGAATTTATATGGCTTTGGGTGTATGTTACCCATGATTTTGGTCATCATGATGATGTATTGATGATGGTGTACTTAGGCTCTTCATAAGAACTTTCTCTTGAGAAAAGTTACTTTCATCTCTTCACAGAAACCTCATTTTTGAAGAAGGTTCGCAGGCTGCTAATACATTTGGATGCGAGAATGACCCATTCTCGCAGGTTGCCTTAAGCCAGGGTGCGAACTTCTCGCACTGTGTTGAATAGCTAGGGTGAGAACTCTTCCTAAAACAAGGAAAAAGATGAATTCTTGAATCTTCTAGAAGGGAATCTTCTAGAAGAATGGGTTGACATTCGAATGGTTATCCTAGTACTGGATTCCTTGATATTTTGGGATCATTCTTATCCAAGTAACTATCTCATTCTCTCCTATATATTGAGAGAATTCTCATGGAAAAGGTTATGCAAGATTCATTGGAGAATTAATGAAAGAATTGTGTGAAGGACTGAAGCTTGAATAACAGCTTGGAGACTAGCAAGTCTATCAAAAGGAGTTGATCTTCTTCATGCAAAGATTGAGCAAGTGTGTGTGTCAGATCCAAGGGCCATCGAAAGGAAGTTTGTGACATCAAGGCTCAGGTTGTAATCTTTACTTTCCATTAATATGATACAGTGGCATGTCCCTTTCCCATAAAGCTATTTCCACTTTATTTTGTAATTCCTTGATCATACACAT
>SNQJ01S0043984.1:89834-113910 GCA_010110895.2 Picea sitchensis | reverse complement strand
GTAAGTCCATTAAGCAGGTCGTCAGCGTAACTTTTCCACCCTAGCCCTGCCCCTTCTCGTCTCGTTGTTGCGATGTTGGATTTCATCACCAACTAGTGGCTTCGAAATTAGAAGGTCTTGTTTGCTTGGTGATTGCTTCCTATATTTTGTTTACTAGCGCGTGTTGTTTGTTTCTCGAAGTTGACCATAGGATTTTCTTCGTGAAGTTTGTTTCTCGTTTACAATAGCTCCTCCACGTCGTTCACATAGAATGCAGGGTTTATCTCCAGAGCATATGGACGGTTCTCAATTCTTGCCTATAAGTACACCTGAGGGCTCTCCTCGACAAAGTGAAGACACAGTCGTCACCACACCACAAGTGGAATGAACTGACTCTCTAGAACGTTTCCGGATCACAAATACCCGAGAGGACTTTCGACTTCACCCCGATTCTGAGAGACGTTTTATGTGAGCAAACTCTTCCGGAGACTTAATTGTTGTGTATTCCAGATCTCCAACTGGACTTGGGGACCAAGATCCTTTTGGTCTACTGGCATTTTTCGGCGAGACATTTTTGGTCCAGGTTCACCTGTGATTTTCGAGATCAACCCCCCTGTGATTTCTGAAATCTCTGATACCGAGACAGTATCAGTGACTACCACTTATCACATTACCGTCCCTGCTGAAATGGCCCATCTTACAGCTACTACAAGTGTTTCAACTGGGTTTACTGCGGTTAGTCTTGCTCCTATCAACACATCGTGAACCCCCAACGTCGCCCCAACACTACCACCTGGATACCGTGCGTTGAATGCTTCCATTCCTACTCCTGCGCAAACTCCGTCCGGTTCTCCTAGTGGTCCTTCTTCTTCTGGGCACTTTCTTCCCGGTTTTGTTCCAACACTCCCTCAATTTCCTTTTGGAGGACCTTCTTCGTCCTCTACTGGAAATCCTGCTCCTAGTGGCACTATTCCGTCATTCACTCCAAATTATCAGTTTCCGGTTGGTGGACAATTTCACCAAGGTGGTATTATTCAACCCCCTTTCAGTGGGAAAATCCCAATTGGAACATTTCCCCCAATTGGAACACCACCTTCGATGGGAGGACCGACCCCACCTTATGGGAAAAACATACCTCCGTCCTTGGCCGAGTATTGGAATCAGTTGATACAAAATCCTCCTCAATCGATAGGGGGGAAACAGTTTCCAACTACGTCCGTAACACCCCCTAGCATGGGTCAAACATATCCTGGTTCCTTCAATCCCATTTGGGGGGCGAATGCTCAAAATCAAGCCCATGTTCCAGGTTATAATTCTATGAGCTACTATCCTCTCCAACCACCACCGAATATGCCTAGGTCTTCACATTATATGCAGACTTCTTATGGTCCTATTGGTTTGCTGACAGGGCTTCCTCCCCAAAGCCACCAGTACCCGCAAGTGAATCGATAGTCACCCTTTCTTGCCACTTTGGATTTGTCGTATTTGTCAAGGATTTTAAATGATCCTATTTGTCACTCTCCCCAATGGCCTGTTATTCTAGCCAAGCTTCCATCGGACATTCCTAAATTCGATGGAAAAGTGGGAGAGGACCCAAACAATCACGTTATGAATTTTCACCTATGGTGTTCATCCAACTCATTGATGGATGAATCTATTCATTTACGTCTTTTTCAACGAACCCTTACCAGTTCTGCTACAAAGTGGTATATTGAATTTCCACGAGGTTTATTCTCTGATTTCAACACCCTAGCTATGGCTTTCCTTATGCATTACTAGTTACCGATCCGTTATGATACGGGGGACGAGATTTTGACTTCCTTCAAACAGACTAAAGGAACTCATATATCTGATCACATCCATGAGTGGCGAAGGCGACGATGTCTCATTAAACTTGAGCTCCCCGATCAGTTACTGGAAGAATGGTTTACAAAATCATTTGTGAACGAAATTGGTAAGGACATTGCCATGGGTGGCGTAGTCATGAAAGAGCAGGCTATAAGTCGTGCTCAATATCTTGACCTAGTTTACTCACAAACTGGAACCCTTTACGATTTACTACCTGACTTGCCTCGTCCTAATACTTCTAGCACTTCAACTACTCCAGTTGCCTCACATGCAGCTGACGGTGTGATTGGTACTGCACAAACCGAATCACATTCCGCTTCAAGAACAACCCCCAAATCTTCTTCTTCTAATGTTCAAAATGATCCGTCTCCTGCCACTCCCACCGGCAAGACTTCTGAGGTAAATGTCGTCCAATCTACCCCAGCTGGTAAAATCAAATCTAAAAAGGGGAGAGGCAAGAATAAGGAGGGAAAAAATAATTCTCAAGTAGAGCAAACCAAAACTACCCCTGTTGACGATTGGGATAAGCACAAACCACGATACCCTTGCCTTATCTGTGGTGATGATCACTACACGAAGGATTGTCCACGACATGCCGAGGTCACTAAGTTCCTTCAAGGAGATCCAAAACCACCTGCGCCGACTGTCTCGTCCCAACCCTTCCCGTCTCAACAACAGGCTCAGTTGGTCATTCACGACCAACCCTCCTCTTCTACAACATCATATGTTTTGATGTGTACTGGTGATTCTAAGCAGAACAACGTTGCACTCACTACTCGAGCCAAAGATTATTCTTCCTCTAAGGAGAAGGTTGATGACTTACCTCCTTATTTGGTACAACCCTCTCCAACGACTCCACCTACTAACAGTCCTCTTCATCTCGAATGATCGAGCCTCGACACAGTTCTACGATCCCCCCTGAAGGGAGTCATTCGGAAATCGGCTTTCAATCCTCATGCTCGTGCGGCCCAGAACTACAACATTGTTGAAGATCTGGCCCAAGCACCTTCTGTGATGCCAGCCCTTGAAGTCCTTCAAACTTGTCCTGTACAATGGAAGGAATTGTTGAAATCTATCGGTGGAATTGACCCAACGGACACGAATTTAATAATATTTGACTTGGAAGATCACATTCCAAGGTTACCCCCTCAACTTGCGTTCCAGATCCAAGTGGTTGTCTCCGACAAAAACATTTTCTGAACCGTTATCGATGAGGGTGCCTCGACATGTGTTATGTCTCTTGCTTGTTGGAAAGCCATTGGATCTCCTCCTTTGAATGAATCCTAGAACACTCTTAAAGCCTTCAACGGCTCCGGTTTTAAGCCCTACGTTGTTCTTCCTTCATTATAATCTTCTCCTTGGCCGTAGATGGATCGATTCCATGCGTGCCGTTGTGTCAACCCTTTTCCGTGTAGTACGCTTCCCTCATCAAGGAAAGGTTGTTACCGTTGACCAACTTGCCTTCTTCAATTCTGATACCCGTACTGGCAACGTACCATTTATTTCTAAAACCCCACTAGGTTATGAGAACATCGGTGTAGGCCTTTTAAAGGATTCCTCGTTAATGGGTACTTTCCCCATTCCACCGCCCGATGTTCCACGCTCATCTGTTGCTTCCATCAACATGATCTCCACAGTACCTCACGAACTTCCTACGTCTCACGATCTTTGGATTGTCCCTGACCCTAGAGATCATCTTCGTTTCGATGACGCAATGCCGTTAAGTCCGGTTGAATCTGCCTATCAGGCCATTCAATCAACAACACCTTCTACCCCCTCTCTTGATGTGTTGACTCCCAATCCTTTTCGTTTTATCTTTCCCACTGACAAGATGATCATGTTCGTCATGGAAGACACCCCTTGGGACGATGGACATCATCGTTCCATCCTCTTTCTGGAGAAACATACTCTTGAGAACTACCAACGGATTTCGAATCCGTCGACTGTTGTTGTCATCTTGACCGTTCCCGAGACTACACACGATGTGTTTTCCAAAGGGAACTTAAGCAATATTTCACCCACTATTCCCATTGACATATCCATCAAACCTGGGATTGTCAAAAATGTCCATATAGGAGCTTCATTTTCTTCTGACGAAATCATCACCTATACGTCCCTTTTCAAAGAATTTCATGACATCTTCGCCTGGAGCTACGAAGAAATGTCAGGTATCGACCCTGCGATTGTCGTACATGAGATAAAGACATACCCCGGCGCTAAACAGGTCCGGAAACACCTTTTTCCAGTTCACCCCCGTAAAGTGGCTATTATCAAGATCGAAGTCAAGAAACTTCTTAAAGCCGGATTTATTTATCCGGTGGCTCTCACAGACTGGGTTTCTAATCTTGTTCCGATTGACAAGAAACAAGGTACCATTCGTGTTTGTGTTGATTATAGGGATATCAACAAATCTTGTCCAAAAGACAACTTTTCGACCCCTTTCGTCGATCATATTGTCGATGACTGCGTCGGAAGTGAAATGTTCTCTCTCATGGATGGTTTCTCCAGTTATAATCAAATCAACATTGTTCCCAAGGATCAACATAAGACTGCTTTTATTTGTCCTTGGGGTACTTTTGCCTATCAGAAACTTCCTTTCGGTCTTAAGAACGCAAGCACAACTTTCCAACGCGCTATGTCTTATGCTTTCCATGATATCAATCACATCATTAAACCATATTTGGACGATTTACCCGCTCATTCAATGCGCCAAGTCGATCAACCTACCCACCTCCGAGCCATTTTCGTTCGTTGTCAGTTCTATCATATACGTTTAAATCCTCATAAGTGCATTTTTTTGGTAGAATCTGACCATCTTCTAGGTTTTATCGTTTCACGTCAAGGGATCCAGGTGGATCCTTTAAAGGTTGAGGCAATCCTTAATCTCCCTCCTCCTTCTACACTTCACCAGTTGCAAAGTTTGTAGGGGAAAGCAAACTTTCTTCGTCGTTTCATCCCAAATTATGCCGAGATAACTCATGGATTTACATGGCTATTAAAGAAGGATTCAGAGTTCATCTGGGATGCCATTTCCAACAATGATTTTGAAGCTTTGAAGTTGTCCCTAACGCGAGCTCCGCTTCTTTTTCCCCTCGATTACAGTCGCGATTATTTCCTTTACCTTGCTGCCTCGGATTACACCATTGGCATGGTTCTCTTCCAAGAGGATGATGCTCATGATGAACATGTTATTTACTACTAGAGTCGAAGTCTCACGCCGACTGAGATCAAGTATTAAAATGTCGAAAAAATGGCCTTGGCTGCCATCCAAACCGTCTAACGCTTCTGGCATTATATCCTCTCACGCAAGACTACAGTGATTTCCCATTGCAACCCTATGTAACACATTTTGACACGCTAATTGCTAGGGGGAAAATACTCCAAATGGATTGTGATACTCCAGGAGTTTGACTTGGAATTCGAATGCGCCAAGTCCAAGAAGTCCTTAGTTTTTGCTGAGTTGGTATGCGACTTTCCCCATTCTACAATGGAAAATGTAGCAGCAGATTCATTACCCGATGAATCTCTTTTCCTTATTAGCACTGATGATATTTGGTATGTGGATATCATTATATATCTCCAAACCCAGACTTTCCGACCAACTTTGTCCAGTACTGAACGAAGTTGCATACGCTATCAAGCTCGTCAATGCATTATCCTCGGGGATACTCTTTATCGTCGGGGGATTGACTCTATTTTTCGATGTTGTCTAATGTTCGATGAAGCCGAGAAAACTTTGAATGACTTCCATTATGGAGCATGTGGTGGTCATATGTCTGGGTATCCTACTACCCAGAAGATCTTACGTGTAGGGTATTTTTGGCCTTCATTATTTAATGACTGCATCACCACCGTTCAGAAATTCCATGCTTTCCAGACCTATAATCAGAATATCCGATCACATCCTGCTCCTCTTCACCCTGTGGTCTCAGTTGGTCCCTTTGTGAAATGGGGCATCGATTTCATGACATGTCACCCTCACTCGACCAGGGGGCATGGTTATATTATTTTAGCCATTGATTACTTTACGAAATGGGCCGAGGCGATGCCGACATTTGACAACACTGGAAAGACCACAACCTTATTTCTTTTTAATCACGTCATATCTCGTTTTAGTGTTCCCCAAGCTATCATCACTGATCACGGTAGCCACTTTAGGAATTTTATGATGTCTGAACTTACTGAGAAGTTGGGTCTTCGCCATGATAACTCAACACCCTATTATCCACAAGCCAACGACCAGGTCGAAGCAATCAACAAAGTTCTCATAACTATGCTCTGACGAATGATAGGGATTCATAAAACAAGTTGGCACACAATGTTGTTTTTAGAATTTTGGGCGTACCAAACATCCGTCAAGTCCGCTACTGGGTTTACACCTTTTCAGTTAGTCTATGGTGTGGAAGCTATTCTCTCTATCGAATGTGATATGCCTTCTTTGAAGATATCTGTTGAACTCCTACCCAACACTTCTGCTGAGGAAGAATGTATTTTGTATCCTATGCGATTAGATGAAACTCGACGTGATGCCACCCTAGTCATAAAAGCTCAGAAAAACGTGTCAAGGCCCAATACAACAAGCATGTCAAGCCTCACATTTTCTCCGAAGGTGATCTTGTTCTTATCTATGAATAAGATCAAGATATGTTAGGAGCTAGTAAATTCGAACCCATGTGGTGAGGTCCTATATCGTTCGACGAGTTTTGGAAAAAGGAGCTTATGAGTTGGTAGATTACGATGGTATCCCTTTGAGTGAACCCAGGAATGGGTTGTACTTGAAGAAGTACTATGCATAAAATCATCTGTGCACAAGTACTTGTATTTTTAATGTATCATACTTTTTGTGTGTTACTATAGTTTTCTTTTGTCGTTATGTGGTCTCTGCCCTTATGTGACGTTGTGTTTGATTTCCATATGTCGGAGTCTTCTCTACCCTATATTATCTTCGCTAATGGCACTAGCCGTAGTACTCAGAACCTTGCTTCCGCTGAGTGGGCAATTTATAACCCTACAAACGAACTTGTCTCCTTACGAGGTGTGTGTCTCGGCCGTGCGACCAACAACATTGTAGAGTATAACGTTGTTATTGAATTATTGGTTGATGCTATCTCGCTCGGAATTCGTCATTTGGTTGTGCGACTTGATTCACAGCTAGTAGTACTACAGTTAAGTAATGTNTTTGAGTGAACCCAGGAATGGGTTGTACTTGAAGAAGTACTATGCATAAAATCATCTGTGCACAAGTACTTGTATTTTTAATGTATCATACTTTTTGTGTGTTACTATAGTTTTCTTTTGTCGTTATGTGGTCTCTGCCCTTATGTGACGTTGTGTTTGATTTCCATATGTCGGAGTCTTCTCTACCCTATATTATCTTCGCTAATGGCACTAGCCGTAGTACTCAGAACCTTGCTTCCGCTGAGTGGGCAATTTATAACCCTACAAACGAACTTGTCTCCTTACGAGGTGTGTGTCTCGGCCGTGCGACCAACAACATTGTAGAGTATAACGTTGTTATTGAATTATTGGTTGATGCTATCTCGCTCGGAATTCGTCATTTGGTTGTGCGACTTGATTCACAGCTAGTAGTACTACAGTTAAGTAATGTATATACCATTCGAAGTCCTACTTTGTTATGGGTGTATTTATGAATTCGCCTCTTGGAGCATTATTTTGATTACATTGAATATCAACATATTCCTAGATGTCTAAATACATTAATAGATTCATTGGCTAAGTATGTATTAGACATGCATTTGAATAATTTATAAATCAATCACATCAATGTTCACACCACACATGATAAACCGGTAGAAACCGTCTGTATATATAACAATCAAAAGAGTTTTTTACAAAAAAGTTTGTCCGAAGACCAAAATGTCAAAAACTGAAGCTCATAGCTTCTACAAAGTGACATCATGGATGACGTTCATGGTAACACACGACTGCCCGAGCAACCCTACGGAGCGGTCGACTCATGGATGCTGATACTCCTACAGTATGACGTTGATCGCGTCGTGGAACCTCTTCCAGAGGCATGTCTAGAATATCTGTGGTCAGGTCCTCTAGATTTTGTTCCACCACCTGATAATCCTCAGCATATTGTGGCGTTTCCGCTACCTCTCCTCGTCGCTGAATGGGAGAAGTACCAGGAGGTCGGTAAGGTCCAACATTTGTGTTATAAAAAATGAATTTGGTATTAGTCTTTGGACGAACATATAAAACAAAAACATTTGAATATGATAAAATTCACAAAACATTTAAAAAGAGAAAATGTGTGTACTTCTTACCAAGGTCCCCCCACTGAGCATCCTCTGGCAATACTAAGTTCGAATCTCCTTGGAAATCCAACCCGGCATAAGCATAGTCATCAACCATCAACATCTGTGGTTGAAGCCAGTCAAAGAAAGTATCATCATACTTGATGAACGGTCCTGCTATGTGCCGGGCCATGAGCCGACACCATCTCAACATCCTTGGATCCCTGGGAGCCGGTAAATTTCATTCAACCTGTAGCCTCAGTAAGAGAACCATGTCAAGGAAGAAGGACACCAACAAAGATTCGTACCCAAATTGCTTCAGGTCGCCTCATCTACATTTGGTCAACTTCTTTTTCATACTGTGAAGCACAACATCTGCCCAGTTGAATACCCGAGGTTCAATACACTCAATAGCATACTGGAAGTAACTCTGTAATGCCATGTGAGGAGCAGAACTACCAACCATCCGAGCTATGGTGAATAGGATAATACAGAGGGTCAAATCTCGTACCCCCCAAATAGCTACTTTTCCTTTCTTTCTCTCAGCCTTGGGAACGCAGTGTAAACGGAAGTACTCACTCATCTTCAACCCACCACCTCTGCTACCAGTCAGGCTAACATAGTGCCCGTGCCATGACAATCCAATCAAAAATTAAATTTCCTCGATATCTAAGGACAGTGTGTGGACCCCCACCTGAAATACCTGCTGATTAGGGTCCCACATACGCACCAGGTACTCTAACAACCTGACTTGGGCCCTCATGCCTAGGATATGAAAGTATTTTAGGAGCCCACATTTTCTCAAAGCAGCGATAGTAGGTGGATGATTTTCAACATTTGCATTTTCTTCTTTGTGCTCCATTTCACGCCATTCAAGCACCATTTTGCTGGCTAATTATCTGCACAAGGAGCACCAAAAGAAGATTAGCAACAATATTCATTGATTGGTTCTTGTTCATTGGGTAAATTTTTTAATTTTTTTTGAGCTTTGCGGTTCTCGCAGGTGCTCTTTGGGCACCGTGTGAGAACCTCACAGGATACCTTAGGCTCACCTACGAGAATGACCCATTCTCATAGGCCTCATATAGCCCACCTGCGAGAATGGAAGCGCGCAAGTAGCGCTTGGAAAATCAAATGAAAAATGAAATTTAACCAATGAAATTGCAAAATTTAACCATGAAAGTGTTAAGGACAAAGATCCTACCTTACTATCGTTGACGGCTCGTTGAATGAACGCTCGTAGCTCCCACAATCTGACGCCAAACTTGGAGGGTAAAAGAAGGGTTTTGGGAGCTCAAATAGTGGAAAGGTAAAAATGATATGGTAAAAGAGTTGTTATTCATTTTTATTTACTTTTACTATGTCATTTGGTTTTTATGATTATTTATCTATTAAACCCTAATTCCTAATGCCCTGTTGAGTGTAACTTTTGCAGGCGAAACAACTTTGATGGTCATGTATAGGGATGCGGACATATTTTTTCTTTGTCATCGCGTGTTTTGATTATTTTTTATGGTTTTTTGTATAAAACCTCGAGCGTGGTTTTTGTCCGTTCTTGCGCTCGCAAATACATGAGAACGTGATCAAGCATACTTTTATCACTTTTTCGGGATCAAAAAGGTTATACGAAAAATGAACCCCCCTAGAGTCCTCTTTCAGCTCTTTTCAGACTCTCTAAACATGAAAATATCGCCAAGCGACCTTGCTATTTTCACGCTCAATAAAGTATTTGAAGTAAGCGTCTGGTGAGTGATAATTTATCTCTTTTTTGGTCTCATCCAAACTATTTTATGAAAAAGGAACTGAGAGAGTTCTCTTTTAAGTGTTTTTCTAGACTCTATAATCATGAAAAACCTTCGAGTTTTCTATCTCTGAACTCATTAAACAAACATTGACAGACCCGTAATGGGATCGAACCACTCCTTCTTAGGGTTCATTAAACATACTCCGAGGGACTCGTTTGAAGGATGAGCTTATATCAACAAGCATATGTTATCCTCCTCAAGCTTGCGTAAAAATAAAGAGGTACTCACTAGAAATGGTGGGGGAAAATTTGGGAAAGGGATATGTCTTCATCTTCGTATTAATTGGCAGTAAGTGTCGCTCTTGAACATGACACCCCCTATTCATCATTTGAAGCCGGTTTGGGGAAATCAATTTGTCTCTCATTCGATTTGCTACAAGGTCATTCCCTGTGTCGTCTTTGAGTCAATGCTACCAAATCATTGTTCATGTCATTCATATGTTCAAGAGAAGTCCTCCTATATTGAGTTGGCCATTTGAAGTTGTCCATTCTCTCCATGTCATCCTTCCCTGTGTCCGGTCCAATATGCATAATACTCTGTTTCATCTTCAAAATCTGTTACTTATTTCATGTCATTGATGGGGGATACATCAAGGCCCTCCTGTGACGAGTTTTGTTCCGTCGACTTCAGCTCATTATCTGGAATCAAGACTTGGAAATTATTTTGGTACCTTGGAGCTTGCATGCCTCAATGGCAGGTTTCCTCGCTTTCGACAGTGGGTTTACATCATTGATCCTTGATCGAATGATTCCATCGGGTGTTTGACTTCAACTCATTTATTCACACTCGATGGATTGTACTAGGTTACCTTGGGAGTCATTGACATCAATGGTGATTTCCCTCACACTTGTTAATAGTTTCATCAATGATCGGTAATCAAGTGGTTTCTTCCATGTTCGACTTCAATACATGTAATCACATGGTTAGATTTGTACTTTGGGCGACGAGATTGAAGACCCTAGATATCATCTCTGTGATCCAGGTTGCGATGGAGTATGTATCATTTGTGACACATAGATCCACTGTGTATATCTCATGGCTATGCCGTCTTAATTTGAAATTTCTGCATAGATCAATAGTGTATTCCTGGTGGCTATGCTATATTTTGGCGGCATGGATCCACAGTGTATGATTGGTGGCCATGACTTATGTCTACAATGTCATTAGTCTATGATCTGAGTATGGAAATTCCTACCTTAGAATTGGTATATATGATATTCTGCAGATGCTTGGTTGTTCGTAGGTTTCCGATTAGGTGTGCTCCTGGTTTCTGACACACGCATGCAGCTTACAAAGTCTTTCGGATGTCACTGATTCCAACCTCATACTTTGGGGGGAATTTTGTTACCCACGATTTTGGTCGTCATGATGATGTATTGATGATGGTGTACTCAGGCTCTTCATAAGAAATTTCTCCTGAGAAAAGTTACTTTCATCTCTTCACAAAAACCTCATTTTTGAAGAAGGTTCGCAGGATGCTAATACATTTGGCTGCGAGAATGACCCATTCTCGCAGGCTTCCTTAAGCCAGGGTGCGAAATTATCGCATTGTGTTGAATAGCTAGGGTGCAAACTCTTCCTAAAGCAAGGAAAAAGATGATTTCTCAAAGCTTCTAGAAGGGAATCTTCTAGAAGAATGGGTTGGCATTCGAATGGTTATCCTAGTACTAGATTCCTTGATATTTTGGGATCATTCTTATCAAAGTAACTATCTCATTATCTCCTATATATTGCAAGAATTCTCATGGAAAAGGTTAAGCAAGATTCATTGGAGAATTAATGAAAGAATTGTGTGAAGGACTGAAGCTTGAACAACAACTTGGAGACTAGCAAGTCTATCAAAAGGAGTTGATGTTCTTCATTCAAAGATTGAGCAAGTGTGTGTGTCGGAGCCAAGGGCCATCAAAAGGAAGTTTGCGACATCAAGGCTCAGGTTATAATATTTACCTTCCATTAATATGATACAGTGGCATGTCCCTTTCCCATAAATCTATTTCCACTTTATTGTGTAATTCCTTGATCATACACATAGGTTAACTGTTGAATATATTGTGCGATCTTCACTTTGCTTGGTTTGTGTTGTCTTGGTCTTGGTTGCACGAGAGCACTGGAGCGAAGCGGGAGAAACAAAGACCATAGGAAGCGATAATAAGGCATGTTATTTATTCTTGCCTCCTATTTAATTCAATGGTCAAAACCTAGGGAAAGGGTCATGTCCTGTCTTGCTTTGTTCTAGATCTAGGTGGATCTAGGGAGATCTTTTAGTGTCCACACCTACCTATTAATCCAATAACAGTGTGTATTTTTCTCTAGCTCCAACTTCTCCACCATCTCTATGGATACTAATTTATCAGTGTTCCCACTGTCAATTATCACTTTGCATACTCTGTCATTAGTCTTGCAAGATGTCCTGAAGAGACTGTTCCTCTGCACTGGTTTTTCAACTTCTGCCTCTAGTTTTAAGAGACATTTTCTCAACAACAGGGATGTTCCATCCTCTGCTCCTTCCGCTTCAACATTTCTTCTCTGTTCTTCCAAAATGTGAGCTTCACCTCCTTCTGCTTCAACATTTATTCTCTGTTCTTCCAAAATGTGAACTTCACCTCCTTCTTCTTTATTCTTCCTCTCAGGACATTCCCAATCCTTGTGCCCTATCTTTCCACAGATATAACACCTTACTTATCCTCCTCTTCTTCTTCCTCTTCCTCTAGAAGAACTTCTTCCACCACCATGTCTTCCCCAGGAACTTCCTCCTCTTTCCGAGTGACTGTGTGGTTTCAAAGACTCATCTTTGGATTTATGTTCCTTGTCATGGGAAGTTTTGTTTCCTTTGTCTGGGGCTAGGCTTCTATGTCTACCTCGTTGACTCTCTTTTCTGGTCAACTTCTCCTCTGCCTTCAGTGCAAACTAATAAGCATCCTCCACTGTCCTTACTGACATCATGCTGATCTCACCCTGTATTTCATACCTTAGGCGATTTATATATCTGGAAATTTTTTCTTCATATTTATCTCTTTGTCTAGTTCTGATGTTAAACTTGTAGAACTGCTCCATGTAATCCTTCACTATCATGCCCTTCTGCCTCAAGTTCTGCAACTTCCTGAACATATTGATCTGATAATATTTGGGCATGAATTTAGCCTTCATCTTGGCTACCATTTTGTCCCAATTCTTTATCTTCTGTTTTCCCTTACTTCTCCTCTTAGCCTGCAGTTCATTCCACCACAGTGCTGCATGTCCTTTTAGCCTAGTGACATCATGTCTCACCCTTTTCTCCTCATCAACATTTTCATAGTCTAAATATTTGTCCATGGATCTTATCCAATCCAACAGTTCTTCAACATCCAAATTTCCTTCATACATTGGGACCTCTATATTGGCTCTAGCTCCCAATCTAACAACTTCCCTCAACAAGCATTCTACGACAACATTTTACCCTGTAGCTTCTGCGACTTCTAATTCTTCTCTCTTTGCATCGTTTATGTCTCCATCATCAGGGGATATTCTTTGTGTTGCCTCCATTACCTCCAATATTGCACTAAGCTCTCTCATTTCTCTTTCTATAGCCCGATTAGATAAAGGTGGCTCCACTCGTCTCCTCGGTGGCATTGTGATGACTGTATCTCACACACATAGTACAAATTCAAGTTCTTTTGAATCCTCTCCTTTTCCTGTTATCTGCAAGAAAACCTTCATCTCTGATACCACTTGATGCAACGGCCCCTTCTCTCCTAAGGGCTATTGTGACCTCTCGGTCAAGGATCTTCAACTCTAAGCCGAATTGGCTCTCTAAAACCTTAATGTTCTCACTTATGAATTAACATAGGTCCTCTCAGTCCTCTGGCATAGTTTCTATGACACCCGTGACCTCTTTCTGCAACTCCTGAACTCTCAGGTTTCAGGCACTAGCTCTTTTCGCGTTATCCCCTTGTCGCATGTGAACTTGGTCTAGGTCCTTGTGTAAACACACGATTGAGGGCACGCCCAATAGTGATTTGGGATCAACCTCTTTTATCCTCACAATTTAGCTCCAGTTTCCACATACCACTTGACTAATACTGTGGTTTCGATTGCGGTTTTCTCTAAGAAAATTAAAGCTCGATCACCTTCTGGCCTCGCAATCAAGCTTGATCTTACGATCTTACGATCTTGATGATTCTTCTGGACTGATGGATGAGAACTGTCTCTTCCAAACCAACGATTCAGATCTAATTCTCCCGAATTGGACTGTTGATATTTACTTCGAGTCTTTACCCAGAGCTCACAGATTTATGCCTCCTACCCTCTAGATCAGATGATTGACATTTACTTCAGGTCTTTATCTGGGATCCATAGATTCATGCCACATGTTATTTAGATCTGACGGTTTAGATATACTTCATATGATCCAATGCTTGAGATTTACTTCTGACGATCTGACGATTCAGATGTACTTCCGATGATCGGACAATCCCAAATTTATTTGGGACTTCAGAGCTTTGGAAAGTTCCCTCTCTTGCGTATGAAAAGTGCTAAGGCTCACGCACCTTGATTTGATCGGACGACTGTTGGTCCTCTGAATCGGTGATCCAATGACCACTGTCACTCTCCCTCCTGAGATTCTGACTTCCTCTGACTTAGAATATTTTCTAAGTATCCAAAGGCCTCAACCTTTGTTCCTCCTATGAGTCCTACTCTTGGACTTCGTCTGCACTTTTGGAAAGATCTATCCCTTCTGAGATTTCGTCAATGGAATTTGACTTCACCCCGATGCACACTTGCACTCTGCATGTAAAATTGCACTGGTACTCCTTGAGTTTTCAACTTACTCAATCTCTATGGGACTCAACCCTTCTGCATATTTCAAAAGAATTTCTGGTTCCGTCCTGGCAGATTCTACACTCGATATTCTAATCTTTCAAACTTGAAACAAGTTTTCCACTACGCACACTCCTTGCGCTTAGTATGCACACTCTGCATACAAAAGTTCCATGCTATCTCTTCTATGCTTCGAGTCAAAAAAGACTTTATTACACGCACTCCTTGCATTCAATATGCACTCCTTGCATAACTTACAGAAGAGAACAATTGAAACTTATACTAACATCTTACAGTTTCAGATACTCGAAATGAAAAATCATTCATTCATGAAAATAACAATAACAGGGAATTACAAATAGTAACAACACTATGCATTTGGATCAATTTTTCTTTGTTATATTCATTCAAAATTAAATGGCTATAACTATGATCAAAGAACAATTAAAACTTAGAATTTTCCTACTAACTCGCAGCAGCCTCATTTGGGTGTACAAAACCTCTATTTATCTCAGAGGGTCCTTAAGGTTCCCCCTGACTATTCGTCTACTCAAAATGAAAACCTAACTGCTACATAAGTTCAGTTACATTCAAGGCTAGGAGTGAAACTTCCAGATCACTTGTGATCATTAGCTTCCAAGCGCTTAATCTTCTTCCATTTTTCCAATCATCTCCAAAAATTTTGTAGTAACTCCCAGCGTTTCAGATTCTAAAATGATCCCCAGGAACTGAGTTTTCCTGCCATGTGTGCTCGATGACGATGCTCCTACATCAAGTGTAGGATCTGGTGATGCCTGTCCTCTCAGGATCAGACAAACATATCTGCTTCGGGTCCCGTGACTTCGAAATTGTTTCTACCTCCACACTTGATTTCTCCCGAAGTGATTACCTCCCAGACTCCAGGATCAGTTGACACACATCCTTTGCAAATGGATAGTCCTGATTCACTTCAGGACTTCATCCTTCAGGTTTATTTCCGTCACTGCTGCACATATCGTCAAACTATCGGATGGATTCCATGTGTCCAACATGATCAATGGTTTGGATCTACTATGGCTCTTTGGAGCTTCAGGGGTTCGGGAGTTCTTTACTCAATAAACCTTCGTTATTCCAGAGTGTTGATCTTTAGAACTTCCAGAATGATTTTGTGTGTCCATTGAAACCAATGTCCAAGATTAACTCTAGAAAACCATCCCTTTGGCGATTCCGACTCCCTCACACTCCTTAAACCTCTGAAGTGCTCTAGCACCGAAGTGTGGCATCGCGTGATGCGTGTCCCCTCTAGCTCCAACGGTACAAATCTACTTCGCGACTTTGTGACTTTGATAACCTACTTCTACTATTCCTCCCAAGAAGCGAACAAGAAAAGCGTTGATTGGATGCCACATGTTCTCCAATCCAACGGTGGAGATTGATTTTGGGGCTTCGGGCTTCTTTAATGCACAATACCAACTATCCTTTCAAGAATTAGATCACCTAATATAGGGATCGTCTGAGATGTGTCCCTTGGATCCAATTGTCCAAAGTTACTTTGGCTCTTTGAGACTTCGGGAGTTTAGACACTTTCTCGTCCAAAGTCCTCCAGAGTGATATATGACCAGACTGTAGGATCTGCTGACATGGGTCCTCTTCTTGGATTGACGGACATGATTTGTTTTGGGCTTCGAAATATTTCGACTCCTTTTCAACCTTTGCACGAAATATGTTGAGTATGTGAAGTCTGAAGAACTTTGGCTATTGAATCCTGTTATAACCCTAAATTGCACCATACATGCATACCTGGCATCACACCCTCTTACCTGCTATTTTTTCCAAGCCACCACTAAACAAATATTCTTAAAAACCATATTTTTGAATATGTACATGCCCTGCACCACTATTTCCCTCAAAGTCATTCAGACGATGATTTCCCTTCTTTAATACCTCCTTCACAATGAAAGGTCAGAACCACATGGGTTTGAACTTTTCTGCCACCAGGGGATCGTTATCTTGGTCGTAGACTAGGACAAGGTCGCCTTCTAAGAAAATTTTAGGATGAATGAAACGATCATACTGACACTTGAATCATTGCTTGTGAGCCTCATTAGCCAAGGCTGCATCATGACATTGCTCATTGATTTGTTCGAGATATAATAAACACTCGTCAAGTGGTGAATTGTATGGAAATAATTGTACTGCCAACTTTAGAGATGGGATCTGACACTCTATACGCAAGACTGCTTCCAGCCTGTAAACCAGTTTAAAAGGTGATAAACCATTTGCAGTCTTCCTAGATGTTCGGTAGGCCCATAATGCTAAGTACAACATCAAATGCCAATTTTACTTGGCATAATTGATCGTTCGTTGCAGAGTAGTCTTGAGGGACTTATTCACAACTTCTACCTGACCATTCATTTGTGGGTAATAAGGTGATGAATGTTCTTGCCTCAACCTAAGCTTTGATGTTAACTCAGAAATCATTTTATTCTGAAAGTGATTGCCATCGTTAGTGAAAATATCCTTCAGGATGTTGAACCTTGCTATTATCTGGTTAAACAAAAAGAGAGTTGTTGTCTCTCCATCATTATTAAATGTCGTCATAGCTTCAACCCACTTTGTGAAGTAGTCTACTGCTACGATGATATAACAGTGCCCCCTGGATGAAGGGGGATGACATGTAGTATAATCAATCCCCCACTTGGTGAAGGGGCCGACGGTAGTGACAGGAAACATGGGAGCGGGGTGTGCCCTCATATTTCGAGAGAAGATCTGACACAAGTGGCACTTCTTGACCGATTCAATGCAATCCTTGATCAACGTCGGCCAATAGTAACTGGATCGTAGAATATTTTGGGTTGTGTCCAACCTAGACAAATGACCACCACATGCTTCATTGTGGAAGTCATTAAGAACGAGTTTCGCTCCCTCATGAGTGAGACACTGGTGAAGGGTGAAATCTACACCTCGATGATACAAAGTGTCATCGAGTATGAGATAGTTCTTTGCCTGATGGCATATACATCGATGCTCATTGCGAGAAGCAGAGGTGGGGCACTTCAAAGTCTATAGATAGACTAGTATATCTCCATACCAAGGGTCCAAAGATGAAATCAGAAAGAGATCACCTTTAATCGGTGATTCTTTGGGTGTAACATCACTTGATTCGACCGAAAGTTTCAAGATAAGTTTCGCAAAGACCAGTGAATTTTTGGATTTCGTGGAAACAAAATCCAAGTCAAATTCCTGAAGGATGACTATCCATTTACTGATCTTTCCACCGATAACACATCATGTCAACACGTATTGAAATGGATTCACAATGACGATGGTGGTGGTATTGCGCAGTAAAATGTAATGACAAAACCGTTGGACAACATGCACAACTTCCATCACCAATTTCGCAATGTGGGAGTATCTAATTTTTTGTCTAACCAGACCTTAGCTCAGGTAATAAATCACATTCTCTTCAAGCATATCATCCTCTTGAACCAAGATCATGCCGATAATCAACTCTCCGGCGGCCAAGTACAATAATAAATGTTTAGTATAATTCGGTGGCCGAAGTAGAGGGGAAGACGTGAGGGTGTGTTTCAACGCTTCGAAAGAGCGTTGAGCGGCTTTGTCCCAATGGAAAGGGACTCCCTTCTTTAGTAAATGCATAAACCCTTTAGTGATTTTGGCATAGTTTTCGATAAAACGACGAAGAAAGTTCTCTTTACCATGTAAACTCTGAAGCTGAGTAACTGTGCATGGGGGAGGCAACTGAAATATCGCCTCAACCTTTAGAAGATTTACCATGATCCTTGTTGTCGAAACTATGAAACGTAGAAAACGACCCAACGTCATGCAAAAACTGCACTTGTTTGGATTCAAGCAAATCCGATAGTAGCAACATCGCTCAAATATTAGTCGGAGGTGAGTGAGATGATCAACTCTCTTACAAGATCGTGATGTTAAATCATCGAGATAAGCCTCAACTATGTGTCTTAGGTCATGGAAAGAAAAAGACATGGCTTGCTAAAAAGTGGCTCCAACATTCTTTAGGCCAAAAGGCATCTTCCGATAAGCAAATGTACCCCATGGACAAATAAAATATGTTTTATGTTGGTCTTTGGGCTTAATATGTATCTGATTGTATCCCAAAAAACCATCCATGAAATAAAAGACCTCACAGCCTGCGCACTCATCGACAATCTGGTCAATGAATTGGGTGAAGAAATTATCCTTGGGACCGTCGTTATTCAAATCACGGAACTCCATACATACACGAATTGTTCTCTGCTTTTTTTTGACCGAAACAGGATTGGACACCCATTGAGTCAAATGAACAGGGTAGATGAAACCATCTTTGAGTAGTTTCTCTACTTCAACCTTAATAGTTGTTGCTTTCTAAGGATTAACTAGATGAAGCTTCTGCCAGACCAGCTTGGCGCAAGGATACGTCCTTATCTCATGTTTGATTATTCTTGGATCTATGCCTGACATTTCCTTGTAAGACCAGGCAAAAACATCACGGAATTCTTTAAATAAATAAGTGTATATTCAAATCTCCTCGGGGGAATAGTCCGCTCTGACAAAATTCTCCACGATGCCATGGGTGTTATAACCCTAAATTACACCACACATGCTTACCTGGAATAAGGCCATCTCATATCCCTTCTTTGCCAAAGCACTGTTAAACAAATCTTTAAAAAACCTCTTTTATAAAGGCCCACGCGCCCTACTCCATTACTGCATGAGTGTACACGCTGGCTAACCTAAGATAGCCCGCGTGGACTGACAAAAGCATGAAAAAAGAAAAGTTTTCGACGGAACAGAAAATCTATGGGTGAAATAACTGAAACTCCCATCCATGCAAGGTCGAGGGTTTGTCCAAATACCTAGCTCCTTCTGGCCTTTAAAATAAGGGGTAGGGGTCCCATTTGGAGAAAGAGAAATATAGGAAAGAAACTCTACCCATTTGCGTATTCCCATTGGCCCAACCCTTTAGCCTTCCTTGTGCCAAAGGAGATAAAAAGCAAATAAGTTGGAGGAAATTCGAAGAGGAGCCTAGGATTAGGTTCATGGAGCGGTGGTCGATCTCAACTTTTGTAAGTTGACTCATTCAAAGTAATAAAGAAAGTTCTTTTCCCGTCCCAATTCATGAGTTATTCATAATTTGCTAAGTACATGTTTGAATTTCTAACCCATTATTCTATAAGTAGTATGCATGTGTAGTTGTTTCTTGTCTTGTATGTAGGTTAGCATTGGAAAGGAGAACCATGAACAAGTAATCAAGTGCGACAATGGATCGACATCGAACGCTTGGAACAAGGTAGGTTGATCTAGCCATGCATTTACTAAAAAGAAATGGGATTTAAGTCTGGGGACGAAGGTAGAAAGTAGATTTTCTATAGGTCATATCTGCATGCAAATTCTAACCCTATTTTCTAGTCCGTAAGGAGATTTCCCTCACAACAGAATTGGAGACCATACTGGGGATACTCTCTAGGGTTCCTGGAATTTTATGTAGTTTTTGGGTAGTTTTAAAGACTAGTTTTTCTTGCCTGTTTTTTCTTTTAGTTTCTGTAAGGTCCGAGCTAGCAGGGAGTCTGGTTTTCCATACCAGCTTTCTCTGTTATTTGCTTGAATTTGTTTTTTTTTTGGGACCCACAGAGGTACACGTGGCATGAATAAGGTCTGCACACGTGTACCCGCACCCTACTCTCTTACAACCCGCGTGTGAACGCTAGCTGAAGAAGTAGTAATAGCGTGTAGATTTCAGAGAATTTTTTAGGAAGTCATCCTCTTCCCTGCCAGAATCACAGATTCTCAGGGGTTTTTTGGAATTTTGTCTAAGTCTTGGTTGTTTGCAGCCTTATCTCAGATTGTTTTGCTTTATAAATTTTTCCTTACATTGTTTGCTTTTTCTGTTAAAAAAGAGTATCCAAGCCTTCAGGAGACCTTGGTTATCAATATCAGTGGTCTCTTCCTAGTTTGGTCTGTCTGTTTTTAGTTTTTCTTAGAGTTTAGAGATACACACGGCCTATACAAGGTCAGCCTGTGTGTACACGTCCTTTATCTCTATACAGCTCGCGTTCACATGCTGGCTGTTGGATTAACAGTAGAGTGCTTGTGCAGGATAATTTTTGTTGAGGGTAAGGCAATCATCCTTTCCTTTGATGAGAATTATACCTCTCAGGTATTTGAATCTCTGTCTTAGCAGTCAAAAGCTTAGGATTAATCTTACCTTTAACTTGCTTTTTCTCATTTAAAAAGAATTTTTTAAGGTTTTTAGACAAGTGTGAGAGTCATTTTTTATTGCTAGTGTGTGATTTATTGAAGTGATTCTCTACGATCTGTGTTTAGGCTAGAATTTTGTTTCTTGGTTTTTTCTTGTTGGTATTTTTCCTTTTTTTCTTTATTAGCATTTAAATAAAAAATAAAAAAATCTTTTCATTTTCTTGTTTGGTTGAAGAGTGTGTTTTTGCATTATTAGCCAAGGAAAAGTTGTCTATTTCATAAGTTTTTGAAGTTCACTTAGATCATAAGTAGCTCGTAGCTGAGTGAAATTCCTTTTGAGTTTGTTGTCCAAAATCTTAGAAAATTAAAAAAAAAAAAAAAAAAATTGAAAAGTTTCTGAAATTTTGCATTAAGAAAATTTTTTGTTTCCAGCTTTTTACTCATTTTTTCTTTCGTCTGTTACACATCATAAGTTTCACTTCCATACCCCTTGACATAAGAAAAAGCCATAAATTTAACACTAAAATATAAAATTGCTTAGACTTTCATGTTTGTAGGGTTAACCAACTAGTTCAGGATTAGGGCCTTGGATTAGGTTGGAGAGGAAACTCTTCAAGGCCATTTCAAATCAAACATTGGAGTCTGAGTTAGGGAGTGTCTAAGTCCAATATCATGGAATTTATCTGGTACCCCCCTTTAAAAAAGGGGATAAACATGAGGTCGCGTGCAGAAAGGTAGCGGAGATAACCCCTCCAAAGCTGGACCAATCATAGTGGAGAACACATATAGAGGGCTTGTCTTGGGATTTCGTCGTTTTCATTTTCCATGGGGCTTTGTGGGTCTTGAATCTATTTGAGGTCCTCAGTTTTATTTCAGACCATTTTCTCTCGATACCCTTGACAGGTTTCGGGCTCAATACCCTGCTCATTGTGGTCTACCTGACTTTCGACTCTACCCGCCTGGTGACTGTTTGCGTGCTGGCAACCTAGTTGCCCATATTTTTAGGGACTTACACGGGTGACTGCGGGGGTATACCACGGTACCTAGGACAGACTTCAAGCCATTCTTTGTAGAGTATACCTGGAGGGTGCTTCCATGTTCAAGTTTCACTTGCACCGGTAAGTTTCTCTAGTGTTGGTTGTTGTAACTCTTCTTCCAATTAATTTAGTGTTTGCCTGTATTATCTTCTAGGGACTTTTTTTAGTGTGTGTTACTTTTGAACGTTTAGACTAAATTAGAGTGTCTTGGATATTCTCACACAGTGGAGGATCCCGAGCTCTGTCAGTCACGAAGGCTTCTTTTCCTGTCACTGGTTACACTGGAGCCACCCCCACCACCATTAAGGAGAAAGCTAGACCAACAAGGATATTTTGAAGCGATCGGGTCATAAGAAATTGTGCCCGATCAACGTCCGGAGGAATCGACCATTTTGGACCTTGGCGCAGACTCTCTTGGCCTGGTTGAAACCCCAACCACTGATTTCTTGGCACCTTTCATCGTACCAATTCAATTTTACGAGCACTAGACAGTGTCGCACACAGCGATGGAAACAAATGTTGTTACTTCTTCTGGGAATTCTTCAATTCCCACTACGGTTGTCACCACAGGAGAATTTCCACCTCCTAACCCACCGTCAGTGGCCCGAACCACCATGGTTTCGACTGCAATTGCCTCGCACAGTGGTTCGATACTGTCTTTGATGACGACCACACTTCCTTTCACACCAAGTCCGACAGGCCCTCCATTCTCATATGAGATACCTAGTTCAGGTACAAGTCCTGTACTTTCCTACTCCACTTTACAGACTTTAGGTCTGGGGGCAAGGAGCTCTAGTTCTCCTCTAAAATCTCACATGGGGGGCACTCCTGCTCCTTTTAATGCTTTCCCTTATGGAGGGGGTCATATACCTCCTTCATCCCCTTCACTCGGTGGCTCGCATTAGCAGTCCGTCGGGCAACCTACACACCATAGTTTATTTGGAGCGGGGAGTCAAGGACCACCTTCACATAGTATGCGGGTAGGTTCATCACTATTTTATTTAAACATAATGTTTGGTAAGAACGCCTTCTCATCAGCCACTTTCCCGACTGGGGGAAATCCCATTTTTGGACAATCTACTCCTATGCAGGGTACTATTCCTTCATAGGGGGAAAACCTAGGAACTTCTTACGCATCAGGGCCTTGGAATTCTTGGTAGGGATCCGTTCCCTCATCCGAAATGTCAACCTGAGGTAATTATTTCCAAAATCAATGGAACCTCAGACAAACTACTATGCCTATCCCCACGAGACTGGCATGGGGTAACCCTTCCCAAAGTCCTTCAAATATAATGCATGCCCAACAATCTATGTCCTATTTGGGAAATCAGTTGATGATGTCTCCACATATGCAAAATCCATACGCTGGCCAGGGCCATGGTTTCTGCCAGAATCCGGGTCAGTAGCCAAACTTTTCCTAGCAACCTGGTGCCAGTCAAACCCCAGGTCCCTTTTTCCCAGGTTATCACCAAAAACCCAAACTTCCCTTCCTGGCAACTTTGCACTTGCCAGATTTGACAAGGTTGTTGAATGACCCTATTTGTCACAATCCGCATTGGCCTCCTATGCCAATGAAGTTGCCTTCGAACATCCAAAAGTTCGAAGACAAACCTAAATCAGATCCAGGAGATCATGTGACTACCTTTCATCTTTGGTGCTCACCTAACTCATTGAAAGATGACTCCGTACAATTGCGATTGTTTCAACATACTCTCATTGGGAGTGCCCGAAATGGTACATTGAGGTCGATGTTATCCACAATTTTGGTCATCGTGATGATGCTATGATAATGTTATGATGATGGAAAATCAAGCTCTTCACTAGGAATAATTTCCTAAGAAAAGTTACATTTGTCTGTTTCCAGAAATCATGCTTTTAAGGGATGTTCGCAGGCTACTTATATATTTGCCTGCGAGAATGCCTGATTCTCGCAGGTTGCATTAAGCTGGAGTGCGAACAGTTCGCACTGTACCTAATTGCCAAGGTGCGAACATCTTCTTAAAGAAGAAAAAGATGAAGTTCTCGAGCCTTCTAGAAGGGAATCTTCGAGAAGAATGAGTTGGCTAACGAATGGTTATCTAAGAGCTGGCATTCCAGATATCTTGGGATCATTTCCTATCCAAGTAACTAAACTATATTCTCCTATATA
>SNQJ01S0043984.1:64921-89824 GCA_010110895.2 Picea sitchensis | reverse complement strand
GCCACCCAGAACTACTCTGTGGTGGAAGATTTATCACAAACCCCTTGTGCAATGTTCGCTTTGGAAGTCCTCCAAAGCTGCCCTTCTAAGAGGAAAGCCTTGTTAACCGCTTTAGGTTCTATCGAGACTTGTAATCCGAGTAAAATCATGTTGGATACAACTGACTTAAAACCTCATTTGCCTTACCACGTAGCATTTCAGATAGTAGTGGCTTATCCCACAAATTGTTTTACTTGGAATATCTTCCGCACGGTGGTTGATGAGGGTGCCTCGACATGCGTTATGTCATTATCATGTTGGAAGGCCATTGGCCAGCCCATTTTGTCTCCATCACCTACTCTCCTCACCACTTTCGACGGTCATTTGTTCCGACTACATGGCATCGTTCCTTCTTTCCCCGTGCAACTAGGAGGGAAGACCGTGTGTGTCAAGGTAGAGGTATTCCATGCTCCCCTCGACTATAACCTCTTGTTAGGAAGGATTTGTACTTATGCTATGCAAGCTATGGTTGCTACAATTTTTTGGGTCTTGTTGTTTCGACATGAGGGCTGGATAGTGACCATCGATCAATTGTCTTTCTCCAGACTTGACCCTGCTTTGGGGGCATCCACAGTCCTGATGATTGATAATCCTCAACTAGGTGTTGTCAATGTAGGAGTTGGTTTGTGCCCATCCTTGATGGGTACCTTCGATTACCCAGCCCCTCACGACGATATTAAATTTATATCCAATCACCATAAGGTTGACACTTTTCAAGTTTCATCGTTTTGCATGACTTACTTCAAGGATCCATGGATACTTCCTTCCCCATCGGCCACAATGGATGAGACAGGGCACTCGGGCATGTCCATGCCCTTGTCTGCAGCTGAAGTAGCATACTCTTTAGTCCATCAAGCTTCATCTAACACTGATCCAACTCCTACACAAGAGTTAGATCCACTTCTAGAGCCTATTTGGGCTCAGGGTTCTCTCGCTAACATTGATTTGTTAGACTTAGTCTTGCCTTCTGACGAAGTAGTAATGGAAGCAATGACTAGTCCGGAAAAACCTTGTGAAGATATTCATCATAGATCATATTTTCTCCCAGAGTTAAGCCAAATCGAAGTAGGAGAATTCACCGTGACCATGATGGGAGATCAGTCATGCCCTAATAATCTCTTAGCTACACATGAAATTTATGCTAAGGTAAATATGGCAACTATCACTGAAACTATACTGATCAATATCTCCCGAAACCCTGGCATCGTGGAGAATGTTTTTGTCAGAGATAATTGCTCCCCCGAAGAGATTCAAATCTACACAGATCTTTTCAAAGAATTTTGTGACGTTTTTTCCTGGTCTTATGAGGAAATGCCAGGCATTGATACAAAAATAGTTGAACAAGGAGATGTCAATAGGTATCGTTTCAATGATGGTTTCCATATTACCCTTGGCATAAACTATGTGCGTAGCCAGAGGATTAATAGGACAAGACCTATCTCCAGTCATAGTCAACACAAATTCTCCTGCCTCTATTCTTCTTAACTCTGGGAGAAAATAAGATCTGTGATGGAGATCATCCCAGGGTTTGTCCGGACCAGTCAATGCCTCTATAATATCCTCATCAGAGGGCAAGACAAAGTCTAAAGAATTGGTAGTGGCGAGGGAATATTGAGCTCAAATAGGCTCGAGAACTAGATCTAACTCCTATGCGAGAGTCAGATCGGGGTCGGCGGAAGCTTGCTGGACAATAAAGTATGCAACGTCTGTCGTGGACAGGGGCATGGCCATGCCATGATTCCCTATCCCTTCCATTGTGGCCAATGGGGAAGGAAGAGTCTACGGATCGTTAAAGTAAGTCATGCAGAATAATGACACTTGAAATATTTCATCCCTAGGTTGGTCGGGGATAGCCGATATGTACTTTACATCGCCGGAAGGAGGTGGGTAATCAAAAGTACCCATAAAAGGTGTGCATAAACCAACCCCTATATTGATGATGTCGGGTTGTGGATTATCAATAATCAGGACTGTGGATGCCCTCGATGAAGGGTTAGGATGGGAGAAGCACAATTGATCAATGGACACAATCCGACCCTCATGCAGAAACAACAATACTTGAAAAAATGTGGTGAACATTGCATGCATAGAATAGGTCCAACTCCTTCGTAACAAGAGGTTGTAGTCGAGAGGCGCATCGACCACTTCAACTTCAACGCACATGGTCTTTCCTCCTAGCTTCACGACGAAAGAAGGAATTATTCTATGTGGTTTGAACGAATGACCGTTGAAAGCAGTAAGCATATTAGGTGATGGAGACAAAATGGGTTGGCCAATGGAATTCCAACATGCCAAAGACATCATGCATGTCGAGGCACCCTCATTAATCACCATGCGAGAAAACATTTCGGGTAAACATTTTTGTGGTGTAAGCCACTACTATATGAAATGCCACGTGGTATAGGAGACGAGGTTTCAAGTCAGTCGTATCAAGCATGATCATTCCCGGATTACAAGTCTCAGCAGATCCTAAGGCAGCTAATAGATCCTTCCTCTGTGAAGGGCAGCTTTGGAGGACCTCCAAAGAAGACATCACGCAAGGGGTTTGTGAAAAATCCTCCACCACAGAGTAGTTCTGGGCGACCCTCAGGTTTGGATTGTGAGAATATTTTTTGAACGCCCCTTTCAGGATGTGTGTCATTGTTTTACCCATCGTCTTCTCAATCTTGAGAGGAACTCATGGGTTTTTGGCTTCTTTAGCCTTTTCAGCAGTGTTTGGCATTATGTAATCGTGTGCCCTAGTTTCTATGTAAGCATCACCTTTCAACATATAAAAATTCGAGGTCAAGGGATTACTAGATGACGAAGAGGGTCCTTGACTTCCCCCATCCACGCTCGAAGAGGCTTGAGTCAAATTTTTCCCATGAGGAAATGGGTTCGTTAAAACAACAGGTTGTTGTTGCGCCAATAAATTTTAAGCCTCCGCAAGCTGAGGGTACAGGTGAGTCGGATGGTCCCCCATGCAAAGGTTACACTGATACTTCATCTTTATTTTCTCTATGTTTCCCCCACCAACATTGTTAGTGGGTTTCTTATCCCCCTTACCCTTTTTGTTTCTTTGTTTTTTCTTTTCGTCAGAATGTTTGTTAGCCTTCGAGTTCGTCCATTTCACACTGTGTACATCCGATGTTTGAGTAGGGGGAGAATCCAAACTAGTGGTTTGGTTGGCCATTGTCTACTGTATTGACAATTGTTGCAACTGATTTGATAGCTGATCAATGGGCTTTGCTTGTGCTAAACCAACTATACCATCGACATGTGGTCCAGACTTCTATCTGGCCTTATCAAGAATGGACCGTAGCACATCTGGAAAAACTTCATAAAGTAAACCAGACTGAGAATATATCATTTCTAGCTATTGAGGTCTCATTATCACCTCTTCCTTGGAAAACACTCCCGACATTGCAACATCCTTGGATCACTGGGGTACCAAAGACTTAAGGAACCACTCTAGCAGGAAAGATGGTGGGACTGGTACTTTTATCAAACTCTTCTGACGCCACCATTCTTGAATATGATCATAGATATGGTCAGCCTTTGTTTGATCAAAGTTGGCCAACAATTCGGTGTCAACATCGTATCTCACAGGTAGTTGAAAATGGTTTAAGAAAACCATTGCCAATTCACCAAAAATAGAGTATCTTGAGCGGTCGAGCTCGATGTACCATTTCATGGCACTCCCTATAAAAGTGCATTGAAACAAATGAAATTGTACGGAGTCATGTCACAACCCGTTCGACAAGCACCATAGATGAAAGGTGGTCACATGATTGCCCAAATTTTCATTAGGATTACCCTCGAACTTTGTAATGTCCGAGGAAAATTTGTCGGCATGGGAGGCCAACATGGATTGTGACAAATTAGGTAGTTTAACAATATTGACATGTCTAGAAAATGAAAATTTGCTAGAAATAGTAGCTTGGGCTGCTGAATATGTACAAGGAAAAAGGAGCCTGGATTTTGCCTGGCACTTGGTTGCCAGAAAAAGTTAGGTTGTTGACCAGAGTTCTAGTAAATACTATGTCCTTGGCCAACAAATGGATACTGCACTTGTTGAGAACTCATCGGTTGATTCCCGTAGTTGGACGTTGAGGGATGGGCGGGGATTTCTCCCTGTGTAGTGTTCCAAATATTCTGGAAAGGGTTTCCCCCTGTTGATCTGACGAGCATAGGTACGGAGCCTTTCCCCCGGTTCCATTGACCATGGAAGTGGTTTCCCCCAGTTGGCATCCCCGACGAGGGAACTGCTCCCTGCCATGAATTCCAAATTCCTTGTGAGGAAAAGATTCTTGTTTGTGCCCCCTATGTAGGAATAGTACTCTGCACAAGATGTTTTGGTCCAAAACTAGTGTTTCCCCTGAACGAGATGACAGCTGACGACAAAGCGTTATTTCCAAACGTGCCGAACAAAGAGAATGGCATTGAGCCCACCGACGTGGTGTAGGAATTATGATCCAGATTTTATGAGAAAAATGAAATGAATACAGATTATTAATAGGTTCTTAACACAAAATAACAGAGATATAGTAAAACTGGTTTTCTATTCAATAAGGAAATAAGCTAAAACTATAAAATGCAGTGGAAACAAGCTTGTTGGAATGGTGGTGGATTATCTCTAAGAAGAGATGTGACGACTGCCTCATTCGCAAGAAGATCATTACAATGAGGCTCTAAAGGCATTTTTACAATAAAAAAGAATGCCAAAAACCCTAGACATCCAAAAACCTAATCCTAGGAGATGAAGCACCAAAAGTCATGTGGGTCCTGTTTGGGTAAGTCAGTACATCAACTTCTCGGAGTCGTAACTTTTGCATACGATCTTCGTTTTAGGTGTATGATAGCCCATTGGAAAGGTATCATCAAGGAGATTCATTTTGGGGGATAAATAATTCCTTTCACTATTATTGAGAATCTCGATCCCGAAAAACCTTCATTTAGATCCTCAAAATGGCCCCGGAAGTTAAAACTACTAAAAATAGTAAATTGCCAAAATTGTCAGAAAATTATTTTGAGCCAGTTGGAAGAGGTGGGTGGCCACTGATATCCACCTAGATAAATCCTCCCCCCTTAGGAATAAATGGTCTCCATTGCATTGAGTTCCCCCATCATATGAGGAATTTTGTGCTAAATTTAGCCCTAGGTGAGCCACTTTCCTTGGTGCAGGAGCTACCCTGCTTTGACGACTTGATAAAGTTGGATCATTTGTTGTCGAGTGCCCTTGATCTGTGTGTCCAAAATCTGATCGTTGGATGCATGTTGTATGTAGTCAGGGTTGAGATTTGTTGGTGTTAGCTTCTCTGCTATGTCTGAGGTGTCCAATAATGGTGGGAAATAAGGGTGAAGGAGATCCACGTTGAAAATTGGGTGTAGGCCAAGGAAAGGAGGAATGTTGAGCTCAAAATAATTATCCCCCACGACCTTGGTGATGGTGTACAACCCATAACGGAATGGGTGAAGCTTCCGATGGGGTCCTCTAAGGCGTTCTTTCTGCAAGTGAAACCAAAATTTGTCGCCCACCTGAGACTTATGTGGCACCCGATGTTGATCATGGCGTTGCTTGTACTTGTCATTGGACTTCTATAGGATATCCTAAAACTGTTGGTGGATGTGTTGGATCTGCTCAATGAACTGGGTGGATTTGTCAGCTTCAGTCGAGGTGACTACAAGGGGAAGTGCAACATCTATGGGACCTAATTGTTGGAATCCCAACCCCACTTGAAAAAGTTTGTGGTCGGTTGAGCTGTGCAGGGCTCGGTTGTAGCTATGTTGGACATAGGGAAGGCTCTCATCCCATGTGTGGGGGTTCTTTGAATTATGCATGCAAAGGATATGAACAATCATTCAATTGAAAACCTCAGTTTGGCCATCTATCTGGGGGTGGAAGGCCATGGATTTGCTGAGCTTGGTGTCCAGTAGTGACCAGAGGCTCGACCAGAATGTACTGAGAAATCGGTTGTCCTGATCTGAGACAATGGTTTGTGGGATTCCAAAATGTATCCAGTCTCGTTCAAAGAAGATCTTGGCAATGGCCTCTGCTGTGATATTCTTCTTGCAGGAAACCATAATCGCCATCTTAGAAAAGTGATCAACAACCACAAAAACACAGTCATTTCCCCGCTTGGTGGATAAGAAGCCCGACATGTAATCCATTGAGATGGATTCCCATGGCATGTCAGGATTAGGAAGAGGGGTGTACAGGCCATGTTTCTTAGTGGTCGGTTTGGCAATAACAAAGGCAGTGCAGGACCTGATATACTTGCAGACCTCCTATTGATGTTTCGGCTAGTAGAAATGTTTTTGTAGCATCACCACTGTATTTTCGATTTCAAAGTGTCCTTCCAGCCAAATGTAGTGGGATTTCCATATCAACTTCACTTGATCACTTGATGGAACACAGATATGGCCCAAACGACACAAAAACCCATCCTGAAGATGGAAATTATCGACAACTGCATTTGCACCCAACATTTGGTAGGTGGTGGTGAAGTATGGGTCTGTCTCATAGAGTTGGGGGCATCCAGAGGTCTCATGGCTGTAGGAGTCTAACACCATGGTGAGTTTCGTGACTGGAGGTCTGCTGAGGCAATCTACGATGTGATTGGTGCTTCCTATTTTATACTTGATTTTGAGGTGGAATTGCTGCAAGTACGTGGACCACTTTTGATGGCGATCATTCTACAATTTTCCTTGTGTCTGCATGAACTACAATGGCTTATGATCAGTGTGGATGATTGTCTCCTTCCCAAGAATGTAATGTTTCCACTGGCGGTAGGCTTGCACAATGGAGTAAATTTATTTGTCGTAAGTAGGGTACTTATGGACAACATCTGATAGTGTCTCACTATGATAGGCCACAGGGTGGCCGTGCTGAGTGAGAATGGCGCCCACCGCATAGTTTGAAGCATATGTCTCGATCTAAAAGGGATGTTGCAGGTTTGGTAGTGAAAGTACTGGGGCTGAGCACAAGCGCTACTTCAAATTATCGAACGCTTGTTGTTGGGACTGGCCCCATGCAAATTTCTCCTTACCACCACCCCTGGTTATTTGGCTAAGGGCCCATGCAATATGGGAGGATCCCAACATGAACCTACGGTAGAAATTGGTAAGGCCCAAGAATCTCCGAAGCTCAGTGAGTGTGGTTGGGGCTGGCTAGTCATGGATGACTTGGATCTTGGCTGGATCCACATGTACACCATGCTAATCAATTATGTAGCCCAGGTAATGGACGCTGTCCATACCGAAGGAGAATTTTTCCAAGTTGGCATATAGCTTGTGCTTTCGTAGGGTGTGCAAAACCTGTTGAATATGTTGCAAGTGTTCGGCCCAAGTTTTGTTGTAAATGAGAATGTCATCCAGATACACCACTACAAATATATTGGTGAATGGTCACAGGATATTGTCCATCATCCTCATGAAAGTGGTTGGAGAATTTGTCAAACCAAAGGGCATGACCAACCATTCAAAAAGGCCTTCCTTTGACTTGAAGGAAGTTTGCCATACATCTGTCTGTTCTATCGGGACCTGGTGGTAGCCAAACTTTAGGTCAATCTTACTGAAGTATTTGTCCTCTGTGAGTTGATCAAGGAGGTCGTCGATTCGAGGAATCGAGTACCAGTTTCTGACTGTGATTTTATTCAAATCCTGGTAATCAATGTAGAGTCGCCAGGTTCCATCTTTCTTCTGTACTAGCACGATTGGGCTCCCGCAAGGTGATGATCTGGGATGGATGTGCCCCTTTTGGAGCAGTTCTTGGATCTGTCGCTTGATCTCCTCATTCTCTAATTGAGAGCGACGATAGAATGGCCCATTGGGAAGTGGTGCACTGGGGGTCAGATCGATGGGGTGCTTGACTTGGCAGTGCAGAGGTACCCCGATAGGTGAGGAGAAGATAGTTGAGTACTCTTCCATGACCTTATATACTTGATTCTACTGTGTGGAGAGGTTGTCCGTAGAGACCCTGGATGTGGCCATGATCTTTTTCTTATTCTGAGAGTGAATCACAAAGAAGAAAAACTTCCACGTCTAAGAGATGACCTACCTACATTGCTTAGCAGAGATCAAGGGAATAACACTAGGTGGGACTGCCTCGGGTATCCTGTACAATTTCCTGTTCAAGGTAATAATAAAACTACGAGGCCTAGACTCATATACAACATGATGTTTCCATAAATAAGACTGTCCCAAAAGAACATCACAAACAATGAGAGGAGAAACATCACACAATACCTCGTCTTTGAAGGGCTTGATGTCGTACGACAGTCGACATTGTTAGCTGACACAGAGATCACTTCCTTGGTGGAGCCATCCAATGGTGTAGGGTTGTGGGTGTGGTGTTGTCGACAGGGCCAACCGCTTTATGACCTCTACCGAGATGAGGTTCTTCTAGCTACCTCTATCCATGATGAAGTGTGGTGGGGTGCCTTTTACCCACATCTGTGAGTGGAAGATGCGTTCTCCTTCTTTGGGCTCATCTGGTTCACCAGGATGGAGCTTATGGTAGCAATGGTGGCACTGGGTTCCGCATCAATGATCCATCTTCCCCTTTCTGGTTCTATTTTAGAGTCTGAACCCACATCTAAGTTAGATGCTTTCACTTTGGCCACCAGTGACTGCTTTGAGTGACAGTCAACAGTTTTATGCCAAGGGCTCTTATGGAAGTCGCACCACTTCCCGTTATCTTTCTTTGTCTTTCTGGTGTCCTTCTTTACTTGCATCTTGGAATGATTTTCCTGATATTGTGCATATTTTCTTTGTTTTTTGTTCTATGGGTTGGGGCCACCCTTTCCTGGATTTTGTTGTGCGGGGTTCCCAGGCCCAAATTTCCGCATCTTCTGTTTGAGCTTCTGCTCGATTTTGACGGCATATCGATAGGCCGCGCCCAAGGATGAGATGTCCAAAAATTTAATTTCAGTCTAGATGTATCTATGTAGAGCGTCGCGATACTTGAGCACCATATGTTGATCCGAATATTTGATACCTAGCTTGGTGCACAAGGTATGAAAGATATTTGTGAAATCTGGCACTGCTTGGTCTCTTTCTTGCCGCAGTGTGGTCCATTTGGTATACAAGTCGTCATAACTTCCGACAGGGTAGTATTGTTCCTTAATAGCATCCCTAAAGGAATTCCAGGTGGCCATGACTGTAAATAATGAGGGTTCCTCTATTTCCTTTTGCTCATAGAAATTTTCCCACCAATCTTTGACATGGGGAATGGCTTTAAGGAGCGCAAAAGTAATCTTTTCTCTATTCAAAAATTTATGGACAGAAAAATACCCTTCTAGTAGATTCAACCACTTGTCTACAACATATGTGTCTATATCACCTTCAAATATAGGAATATCGAAGTTTATTTGTACCTTGAAGGGGGTGGTGCCTCCGCTTGAAGAAGATGCGTCGCCTGTTGGGAGTCGTCGAAGGATTTGTGCGAAACTATCCATCATCTCGTTCCTTTGTTGCGTGAGGGCTTACTCAATCAACAGTTTGAAAGGATATCCTGTCCCATCATATTTCTTTTCTCATGCCATGAGAGGTCGATTGGGTGTGCGAGAGCTTTTGTCCTTAAGAGAAACAAGCTCGAGACCCAACTCTTTGTACTCCGACCTCATTGGGGACATGCATTAAGACGACAAGGAGAAGACCTCTTTGATACCACTGATCCAGATTTATGAGTAGAATGAAATGAATACATATTATTAACAAGTTCTTAACACAAAATAACAGAGATACAATAAAACTGGTTTTCTATTCAATAAGGAAATAAGCTGAAACTGTAAAATGCAGCGTAAGCAAGCTCGCTGGAATGGTGGCGACTTATCTCTGAGAAGAGATGTGACAGCTGCCTCATTCGCAAGAAGATCATTACAATGAGGCTCTGAAGTCATTTTTACAATAAAAATAAATGCCAAAAATCCTAGACATCCAAAAACCTAACCCTAGGAGATGAAGCGCCAAAAGTCATGTGGGCCCCGTTTGGATAAGTTAGTACATCAACTTCCCGGGGTCCTAAATTTTGCATACGATCTACATTTTAGGCGTATGATATCCTATTGGAAAGGTATAGATGAGGAGATTCATTTTGGGGGCTCAATCATGCCTTTGAATATCATTGAGAATCTTGATCCCAAAAAACCTTCATTTAGGCCCTCAAAATGGCCCCGGAAGTTAAAACTGCTAAAAATAGTAAATTGCCAAAGTTGTTAGAAAATGGTTTTGAGCCAGTTGGAAGAGGTGGGTGGCCACTGATATCCACTTGGATAAAATGAGGTCCCATACTACCTTCTCCAAACAATTTTTAGTTCATTTTCAGTCTGATGGGTTGCTGGGAAGCACCGCCGAGTGAGGGGGACGACGTAGGTATATGACCTCCGCCGTAAGGGAAAGAATTATAGGGGGTTGAGGTTCCCCCCATGGACCCTTGCAAAGGATCATTTGAGATCCTTTCCCCCAGACCCATGGTATGTAGGTTGGAGTAGGTGAGGAAGAAATTCGTATCAAATCCGGGCATCCCGTATGAAAACGGAGGGCTCGTCACACTCTGTGTCAACGAAGCAGTGATCGACGCCATAGATGGAACTGAACCACTAACCGAAGTAGAGGTGGCCATGATCATCATTGTTCGAGCTAACGAAGGTGGGTTAGGAGGTGAAATTCCCCCTATGGTCGCAACTGTAGAGGGAGTGTGAGGACTCCCTGATGAAGTAGAAACATTTGCTTACATTGTTGCTTGAAAGACTATCTGGCGATTGTGATGTGTTATCACTTACGGGAAAACTTGTACTATGATGGGCGCTGACAAGTCAGTGATAGGAGGGTTATACAGCCTGATATCTTCTTCTCCAAGGTCAGAAATGGTTGGTTCCTATGGATTTGTGTCTTCTCCCCTCCAGGATAGCTCGGGCACAGTTTCCTGTGGCCCGATCGCCTCAAATGACCCTTGCTGGTCAAGTATTCACCGTAACAATATTGGTCGTGGCTCCAATTCAATCGGAGGTAGGCCCAAAATCCTTCACGACCGACAGAGCTCTTGATATTCCACTTTGTGAGAATATCAACGACACAGTAAGGCTTTTACTAACGTTCAAAGCCAACACACACTAGAAAAGTTCTTGTGAGATAAAGCAAGCAAACCACTAACTGGTTGGAAGAACAGTTACACCAACCACCACTACAAAAACTTACCTGTGCAAGTGCAACTCGAACACGGAAGCACCCTCCAAGTATAATATGCAACGCGTAGCCCGAAGTCTACCCTAGGTACCATGGTATACCCCCACAGTCACTTGTGTAAGTCCCTAAAATAAAGGAAACTAGGTTGCCATCTCGCGAACAACTACCAGGCGGGTACAATCGACAGTCGGGTGGACCGCAATGAGCAGGGTATAAAGCCCAAAACCTATCAAGGGTATCGAAATAAAGTGTTTTGGAAGACAACTGAGGACCTCGAATGGATTCAAGACCCCCGAAGCTCCATGTAAAATGCGACCGACAGAATCCTAAGACAAGTCCTCTATATGTGTTTCCCACTATGCTTGGTACGGTTTTTTAGGGTTTATCTCCGCTACCTTTCCGCATGCGACCTCATGTTTATCCCCTGTGTTAGAGGGGGGTCCTAGATAAATTTCATATTTACTGTAATTTTTACACTCCCTAGGTCAGACTTGTACGTTTGTTTTTAAGCCTTGAAGAGTTTCCTCTCCAACCTAGTTCAAGGCTCTAGCCTAGAGTAGTTGATTGACGCTACAAACATAAAGTCTAGTTGATTTTATATTTATCATTAATTTTAAGTGGATTTATTTTATGTCAAGGAAATGACAATGAAACTAGTGGTGTGTTTTAAGAGACAAAAGAGAAGAGAACTAAATGAAACTGAAAGCAAAACTACTTCTTTTTGACAAATAAAGATTTTCAATTTTAACTCTTTAACCAACTTTTCAAAACTAAATTTTTCTAATATTTTTTAAAAGAGAACCTAAAACAAGATTTCACTTGACTACAAGCTACTTAATGATCTAAGAAATCGGTAAAGAACTTAAGAAAAACACTCTTTTTCCTGACAAGCATTATAATCAACCTAACTACTCAACCAAACTAAGAAATGAAATCTTTTTCTATTTTGTTTTGTGCTTCGAACAAGAAACTTGAAATAAATTTGTTTTCTTTAAAGCAAGCAAAAGGGGAAAAAGTGAAGACAATACAAGACCAAAAACTAACTTTTGTCCCACTGTAGATTGCAGGGAGTCATTGACGATACCAAACATGTTGATCAAAAAAGAATCACAGACTCATCTAAAACGCTTTCAAAGAAAACACAAGAAAAAATTAAAAGATAATCGAACTGATGTCAAACCTAGGCTAAAGACTATAACAATAGAGACCAGTACTAGATCAAGAGACCCTTGAGAAGTATGACTTCAATCAGGGAACAGGTTGACTACCTCTTCTTCACAAAGAAAATTTCTTGACACAGGCACATTACTGACACTTAAGCAACATGCATATGTACATGGGTTGTCTAAAGGTAGGGCGCGTATGTATGTGTGCAGACCCACTATAGGCCACGTACACCTCTGTAACTTCTCAAAAAACTAAAACTAACAGGTAGACTAATAGAGCAGGGAGTACTGGTAGGGCAGACCATAATCCCTTAAAGACTCAACAACTTACAAAAACTCAAAAAAGGTAGTAAAACCAATTAAAACACCCAAAACTATCTCTTAAAACCCCAGAGGTTTCCCCAGTATGGTCGCCAGTTCTACTATAGCAGGAAAACCACCCTATGGACTACACTAGGGTTAAACATGTAGGAATATCTAACCATATAAAATTATCCTACTCTTTAGACTACCCCGAATATACCCCACAATCATACAAGAAACACAAAGTAAAAATATCCGGTAACTCTACCTTTAACTCCGCATTTGGTGTCGATCCTTTCGCAGTCGATAGCTCCGCTCCCAAGGCTGACCTGCATTCACAAAGAGAAAAATAGAGAACAACAAAACATGTATTTCATATATGAATTATGGGTTAGATGTTATCACAAAACATAAATCAAACATATATAAATGGCACATCATATTGTGGGACAGAAAGAGTATTCCTTTTATTAATATCACAAAGTTTACTTACAATCAGATTGGTGACTGCTCCTCGAACCTGGTCTAGGCTCCTCTCCACAAAGCTCCAACTGCGCCTTCGCATATCCTTCTCCTCTCACACTTCTTCTAGGGAAATGGCATAGGGTTATGATGGAGGAAAAAGGGAAAGAATGGGAAATTCAAGAGCAAATCTCACAAAATGGTTGTAATTCTTGGGGCAAGGAGGGGATGTGAAATGGGAAGAGTTGCATTGTTCTTATGCTTATCCTTGAAATTATACCCCAACACCTCCTTTTATATGACAAAAGGATTGTTATTCAGTTGGGTGATGGGCTATAGGTAGTGGATCAGTTGGGAAACTACCCAATCGCCCGTAATATCAACAAATTCCTTTCAATTTTTTAATTTTTGCAACATTTGTGGGTATACATGAGTTGTAATGGTGCAAATGGAATACGTATGTGATATGTAGTGGTAAAAAAAGTGTGTGTACGTGGAAAGTAGTTGTGCAGGGCATGTACATCTTCAAAAATATGGTTTTTAAGAAGAGTTGTTCAATGGTGGCTTGGCAAAAATAGCAAGTAAGAGGGCCCGATGTCAGGTATGCATGTATGGTGAAATTTAGGGTTGTAACAAACCTTGCACACCTTTTATTGATCTGATGATTGTTATTGCTCTCACCCAGATCTAATATTTGAAAATTTTTCTCCTCTTATGTGCGCTCCTCATCCTTTCTCAGGTTGATTTAATGGCTCAGATCTATTTCCACGACCGATCTTACGGTTGTTGTAGCTTCTCCTCTACTACAACTATATTTTCCTCATGAGGAAGGGATTTCACTATTCTTTAAATGCTTCTTCCTTCTATAGTGATGTTTCCTCGTGATGTGTTGTCTCCAAGAATCTTTTGAGTGGACTGCGGACTGCTCTGCAAGCTTTGTGAGGAGGCTTACCTCCTGCGCTCTCGTCTGCGAGACAACATATTCTCTGTGATCTTCCTCTTGGGATTGGGTTTCTCTCTAGGCGCTGTGAAGAGGATTACATCCTATGCTCTGATACCATGAGAAAACAAGAAGAAAATAAGATAATACAAAGAACATAGATAGGGAACATGAATGTGTAGAGCGTATAGCGCCGAGTGCATTTTATTAAAGGAAAAGAGTCGAGCTAAATAAGCTCCAACAAATCAAGAAGATCAAGAAATTGATAGGAATCCTAACAGACTCGTGCAACTGGCATTGTACAGTCATGACTACGTTGAGGTTTACAACTAACAAGATAAACATTATGACTATATTTTTGGTCTCATAAAATTCATGAAATAAAAGAAATTTGATTAAATATTTATTTAGATTGTTAATTTTACAGTTAGTTATAGTTCATGGGTTTTGTGAGGAAATTTTGATAAGTAGTTTGGGAAATTTTATATATTTTTATGTTCTTTGTATTATAAATTTCAAAAATTTAAAATAAAGAAGATTGTTTTTGCGTTTATCAAGTCAACATCATATTATATAAAAATTATGAAAAATTCATATAATTTTAGGAATATTTATTTTAATTTTTAATATGATGACAATTTATGTTTTAGAAATCAATTAGAGTTAATTAGTGTGGTTGTGGGATGGAATGTTGTTTAAAATTGAAAAATCTAGGATTTTGTTGAAATGAGGGGAATCCATTTTCACTATAACGTTCATGAGGATTTATTTTTATCTTTTTAATATTTATTTTCTTTTTTTGAGATAGCAATTATAAAAAAATATTTTTGATCTTTTAACTTGGAGAAAATGATTTCTTTGTAAAAATTTCTCTTATTAGTCCCTGCACGAACCCTGTAGAAATTTTAATAAGCTTGCCATTGTGCCGCTTGTTGAATGGGGACATTGAAAGTTGTGGGCCAAAAAATATGAAAATATATTTATTATACAATATATATTAGTGTTGTAAACATTGGCATCGACAAAATATCAACAACATGGTTGAAAATATTGGAAAACATCGTAAGAATGAAAATATCGGAAAATATCACCGATATCCTCGACCCTTACCCTAATTTAGTACGATCCATAAATTTTGAAGGGATCGTACTAAATTAGGGTAATAGGGATGTACTTGGATCCTCATTATGTTTGAATGAGAAGTTGTTCCTAACTGGAAGTTGAAGATTGGTTTGGCAAAAGCGTCTCTCTGATTTAGTACGATCCATTTTCAAGGTAATGGTCTTCATATGTACATTAAGCTACTTCATACTTGGTTTGACCTGCCTTCATACCTAATTATGCATGTTGCTTCACAATTGGTCTGACTTGTCTTCACACCTATTCTTCACATTATCGATAATCCTAAAGAGTTGACCTTGATGTATCGGGTGTTGTGCCACTCTAATATAACTCAAATATTCATATATAACTCCTCTCCCTCAACCAATGATCGAAACCCTAATTCGACGACCTCTCCACCAAGGGATATCAAACTTCGATTCATTTCAAACTTGACTGCACATAAATTTTTCCATACTGGCGAACATTCGATAGATATTAGTCCATTCACTGGTTTATTATCATCACATTTTTCCAGGTACGTTGACATTCACTGCTTGTTTATTTTGTTGTGATTCACCATGCATTGGTGTTGATGATCAATCCTTAAATTGGAGAGATGTCAGTCCATTTAGTTTTAAGGGTATGAGTGTACTTTGATTAAACTTGTGTGAGAAACCCTTCATTCTAATCGTTGCTTGGTGCAGTAGCGAGAAATTTTTTATTTTTATTGGTGCAAATTAATTATATTTGCATTTTCTAACATGTCCGTTAAGGAAAAAGACAATGCATTCTCTCATATCCATTGTCGGCGTGGTGCTGACCGACAAGGAGAATTATAGAGAATGGTACAGGAATATCAAGAGCACACTGATATTCAATGACCTATGGAAAGGCATTTGTGAAGCAGTAGCAGTCCCTTAGAGAAGGAAAATCACTAAAGGAGAAGAAGAATCAGAAGAAACCTCATAATCAAAGTGGAAGAGTAGAAAACAAAGTAGAGACCCAGTAACAGAACAACCATTCCAGCCTCAACTAAAAGACAAATACCAAAAATCATATGTTATAATATCTGTGACAATAAGTGAGGAGGTGAGTTGTCATATTGCTTCCATTAGTGATTCCTATGATGCCTTAAAGAGAATAAATGACTTTTATGATACACGTGTTGAAGTAGAAATCATACAACTAATGTTGAAGCTCTTCAACTTAGAGTTGAAGAATGATGACTCTATGGCTTTAGATTCATAAATCAAAGCCACAATGCATGACATTGAAGCCACTGGAGTGAATATTGATCTCCCTCCCATGACCTTCATTAAGGCCCTCTACCCTACATATTCTCACTACCTTGAATCATTGCAAGCAAGTGGTCAAATGAAATCCATTGCTGCTATAGAGGGAAAAACCCCCTACAGAAAACACTAGGGTTCTAAAGTGCAGGCAGAGCTAACCATCTAAATTATCTTACTTTTAACAACTATCCCGACACTATCCCCCATTCATGCATAAAGTACAAAGTATAAGGATCTGGTAGTCTTACCTTAAACTCTGCGGCCGGTGTCGTTCCCTTTGCGTTCGGTTGTTCCTCGACTACAAGTATCCTCCCAAGGCCAACCTGCATTCATAAATAGACAAACAAATAACTAAGAACATGCATCTTATATATGAATTAGTGGGTTAGATGTCATAACAAAATGTAAATCAAGCATAAATATTGAACACATCATATGGTGAGATAGAAAAAATACTTCTTTATATTAATCTCACAAAGGCACTTACAAAATGAGATCGGTGACTTCTCCTCGAACCTAGTCCTGGGATCCTCTTCACCAATCTCCAACTTCTTCCATGTATCTTTCTCCTCTTCACCTCTCTCTAGGAAATGGATTAGGCTAGTAATGGAGGGAAAAGGCTAGAAGAGGGAATTCTGGATCAAAACTCACAATGTGGTTGAAAATTCTTGGGGCAAGGGGGGATTATGGAATGGGCAGAGTTTCACTGCTTTCATTCTTCTTCCAGGAATGGGACCCCAACACCTTCTTTTATATGCCAAAAATATAGTTATTCGGGTTGGTGACGGGCTATGGGCAGTCAATTGGTTAGGAAACTACCCAAAAGCCCGTATCCCTTTGAAACTTTTTATTTTTTGAAAATTTTGTGGGTATACATGGGATTTAATGGTGCAGCTAGAATATGCATGTGATATGTAGTGATGCAACAAGTGTGTGTACACGAGAAGTAGTGGATCAGGGCGCGTACATCTTCAAAAATATTGTTTTTTAAGAAGAGCTTTCAGTGATGGCTTGGCAAAAATAACAATTAAGATGGCCTGATGCCAGGTATGAATATGTGGTGCAATTTATGGTTATAACAGGTGCCCCCTAATGTGTGATGTCAGAAGATCATATGATTCCATAAATACATTACAAATCTTCACCAACGTATGAAGCGGGTTAGCCCAGGGCCAGAGTTCGGAAGGTGCCAATTGAAAAAATAATAATTGTCTCATAGAGGCGAGCATACCCAATCTCGAGATGAAATAAAATCATGGCTTCCAATCAAATACACTTCATATCCATGTCATGTAACTATATAAAGTGTAGCCACGAGCAATACACAATGGATCTACATCTCAAAATCAAATATATACATGTATCGTATCCATCTTCAAGAAGATAATGACACTTGATGGATGGAGATGAGGCCTTCAGATATCAAGAAACAACTTCAAGATATTCAAAACTTGGGTAGGAATGTAATGTGAGTGTATGAATTCACTACCCAGAGGTCTTCGACAACTCATCGGGAACAAACAAGAGGATCTCGACGATCATGCAGAGAAATTCATTGATTTTGAACAAAGACTTGGTTGGACTTTCGGGATGGTCGGGCATGAGGTCAAGAGACAAAATGCCGAAGGGATGACTCAAGTTGGGTAAAGATTCCCTTGGAAATTAGCACGATGAATGATGAGACTAATGCAACATGCATTAACATAAGTTCACGATGCAGGAGGCAATGCAAACTCTCCATGTGTTTGGAAGAATAACCAAATGGAGGAGGACACAACTCTATGTAGAGAGAACAACTTCCTAAGGTCATATTAAATCCCACAGCTTGACGAACAAACAAAAGAATGTGATTTTTCCAAGGGCGACTCATTGTGCTTCCATAAAAACAAAATACTTTTCCCATCCTCTTTTTGGGGTATATTTTATTTTTTTGTCTTTTTCAATAATTTTGGAAAGATTGAAAAATAATAAAGGAATGCTACGTTACAAAGGAGGAACGAGTGTTGCGAACATACTAGTTCCAAGCACAATGAACACACTAATTCTCATAGCAAGGAGACATATGCAGGGAAAGGATACTCGGGAAAATTCCTCCATGGGTCAAGGTGTCAAGACGCAGAGGCAAAGTGCTACAAGCCTTGCGTATAAGGCATGATTCAAAGGTTCAATTGAGATCCACATGGAGCCGACATTAATCCAAAGATACAGGAATGAAAATGTGATTAACATGAAACAATGATAACGTCCTTCGATGTAATTTTAACGAGCCCAGAGAAGGTAAGCTCGTAATCTAGATTTTTTTTCATTTTTAGAGAGTCTGAAAAAGAATAAAAGAAGACTCCACTGGGGTACCCTTTTTGTAGGTAGTCTAGTTGGTTCGAAAGAGGGGTAAAATAGCATCGAAAAGACATCTATTCAAAACCATTTTAATGAGTGTGACAAAGACAAGATCACTCGAACATATTTTTAATTTTAAGGAGTCTGAAAAGAGCTTAACTATAGACTCGTTGTCCTTTTATAGATTTAGTCTCCTTAGCTCGAAAAAGTGAAATGTACTTAGGAGAACTCTCCTAGAGAGATGAATCTCCCGAGGTGTAACTTTTTCCTCCTTAATCTACAGGCCAAAAAAAGGGGTAAACGCATGCCAGTAGATGTTTTTTTGAACCAATTAACGAGTGTGAATGAACAAGGTCACTCGACAATCTTTTCACTTTTAGGGAGTCTCAAAAGAGCTTAACTATGGACTCCGTAGGGGATGTTATTCTGCACCAATTTAATGAGTGTGAAAGAATGAGGTCACTCGACGATATTTTCAATTTTAGGGATTCTGAAAAGAGCTTAACTATGGACTCCGTGGGGGTTCCTTTTTCGTAAATTTAGTCCCTCAAGCCCGAAAAAGTGTTAAACGTATACCTGAGAATTCTCTTCTAGCGAACTGAAGTTCCTACAGTATACCTTTGTTCGTACAAATGATAGTCTAGAACAAAAAATGGGTAAAATACCGCCAAACAAATGTTCCTTCAAGTTTTAGTTTGGTGAACATGAAGGGAAACAAGATCGCTCGACAATATTTTCATGTTTATAGAGTCTAAAAATGGCTTAAAGAAGACTCATTTTTATTTGGGAGTCCTGAGGGTGAGGTCAAGAGTGACGATGAATCATGCAAATGAGACTCAAAATTGTAATTAGGGCAAGAATAACAAGGACTCCCAAGCCTAAAATCATTAATGACGGTATGGACACCAAAATCCAAGCAGGATCTATCTAGGTCATCCATGTAAAAGAAGGCTCTACCACTAAATTATGACACTTCTAAATAAACAATGATGGTTCCGTGTTGCAATTCGATGGGATTGATCCTATGGAAAAGCAAAAAAGACAACGAGATGAAAAAGTGGAGGTGGAATCCTAAATTAGATGCAAAAGGTTGGGAAAATGACTTTTACCAAAGGACCTTCAAAAGTGACCCATCTCCCAAAACGTTTCCCAAACCAAAAGTGGAGTGTGTCGTAACATCCAATAAGAAACTCAAGAACCATGCTAAATGATTTTTAGGCCAGAAAAAACGACAAAAGGGATAAAAAAAAATGACAAAAAGGGCCAAAAAAGTCTATAAATAGAAGCTTGGCAACTCATTATCACCATTGCGAATTGAGAATTGACCAAAAGGTCAAAAACACCCCTTTGATAAAAGAGTTGATTCCGGGAGCTTCATTGGACGAAACAAACTTCCGCTTGGACCAAGTAAGTACAAACTAGCTCCTCTTGCATTTCAATACCTCCCTTCTTCATTTATTTTAGTTTTTTGAGGGGTGTTCACCTATAAAAAAGGTCGGCCCTACGTGTACGTGGGTTTTCCAAGGACAACACATGTATACCCATGGGAGGAAAACAATCTGCCTGCGTGCAGACACGACTGTGCTCAATATAGCCTGCGTACACCCTCAATCACATGGAAAATTATGAAAATACAAGGGTTTAACTCCCCTTTGAACTTGTCATCTTGCAGGATGTACGTCCATTGGAGAGAGAGAGAGCATGAGGACCTTGATGTCTTGGTCAAAGAAGACCCTGTTGATGTCATCGCATTAAAACAATGTGGGTTGTGGAAATTCTTCAACTGTCCACTCACGAGGGCACAACCTAGGGTGTTGAATGCCTTGGTAGATTACTGACACCCTGACATTGAGGCATTTATGCTCGATGGGCAGTCATTGACTCCAACGACTGAGGATATTTACTTTCTGACTGGACTCTCAAGAAGAGGGGAGCCAATCAACCTTCGTGGTTTTCCTCCTGGGCCTCACAACATAGCCGAATTGATTGGGCTAAACTGTGAGGTCGACACAGATAAAGTGGGTTCTCAGGTGTCAATCGACAATATTTCCAACCTATCACTGCAAGTGATAGTTTTATTTATTGGGTGGATCACTAGATCCATGGCCTTAGATCAGGCCTCCTAGGTGCACATGCATTGTGTGGTACATTTATTAAATGCACGAGTGTTCGACTGAAGCACAACCATTCTAGATTGCATGAAGAGACAACTTACAGAGTGTCGTGGGTGAAACAACAAACATTTCAGGTTCAGGACTGTTCTATGCTCTTTTTTCTTCTAGAGGGTACCCATCCCCAGTCTGCAAGAGACAGTACAGGGGCACATGGCCTCCTTCCTAGTTGTGTGTAGGTGGGCGGCGTTGTTTCCGCGACAAGGGGGAGGGAGGACCATTGAGGCTTTTGACGATACTTTCTTCGATTGGTGGTCTTGGCAGATTCCGTCTATAGAGGACTACCCCTATGCCAGGATCAACTTCTCCATGGATCCTGATATGCCCATACCTCCTGGAGCAGAGCAAGGAGAAATAATTATGTTTGTTTTTAATTTTATTTAATTTTTATTTCTTTTTATATATATCATTTTTATGTGTACTAGAGTATCTGACAACTATGTATATGTTATGTACAGATGTGGGACTAGTGCTTACCATAGGCAGTACCAGCCACAATCGTCGGACTAGTAGGAGCAACAGGGGGACCTCCAGCTGGAGAGGATGGGAGAGTTTTGAGACGAGTAGAGTGGAACCTCACCGCACTCACTCGCGCAGTCCCTATGGCAGAGATCAAGGATCTCCTGTTGGATCACGTTGTCATTGATGCCAATGGTTTGATTGATTGATGTCATTAATTGATGTCAAGTGATGGATTGTTTGATAGGCTTGATTTATTGATGATTGATGAACAAGTATATGTATTTTTTTTTATGAGAATGATAGATGTCAAGTGGAAACCAATTGATGAAGATGGATCAATGAATTGTTATGTATATGATGCAGTGGTGGATTGATGCATAGATGAATCATTATAGTCTTATCATGATTGATAAGGTGCACAAATGAATGAACTGCAAATTGGTCTCCTTATGGTGAAAGACCTCACGGGAAGACGCTTTGCGGATTGAGTTATCCTAGAAGAATGGTTGGAGGACCCATTCTTGTATGCGAAATAATGAGATGAATATCAAGGAAATTGTTGGTGAAACTATCCTAGATGGATATTTCTTTTCATTCCATTTTTGGTGGTATGCGGAACATCACATAACTCCTCACGGCTTGAGATTTATGGCCTTACGAAGTTGGAGGACCCCCATATGAAGGCTTGATGCCCCCAAGGTCAAAATATTCAAAGTGACCTAAAAGAAGAAATCATTATTTAAATGATAAATTAAAGTGACAAAGTCAAGGTGGATTATTTAAATAATAAAGAGAAGTGACAAAATCAAGAAAGATTATTTAAATGATAAAGAAAGATGACAAAATCAAGAAAGATTATTTAAATGAAAAAGTAATGGAGAACTTTCTATTTATGGAAAGTGGTTAACCCTAAAATAAGGAAAATAGGTTAAGTGACCTAGAAATGGGTTAAGTGACCTAGAGGATGAAAGTATAAATAATATAGCAATGGTGTCTTGCTAAACATCCTTTTGGTGGATCAATGGAGAGCTTCTTGTGAGATTATCTTGTGGAGTATTGATGGAGAGCTTCTTGTGAGAGCATCTTTGGTATGGATCTCTTGAGCATGATTGGATATCTATTCCGAGAAAGAGAGTGTGAGGAGGATCTCATGGACACATCAAAGTTTCGGCAATGTCGGAGATCTTGACGGAAAAATTCTCGGAGCTTCAGAAACCCTAGTTTCTGAGGTATACGCGGGTTGTCTGTGTATATGGTGCATACACATTGAAGGTATACGTGGGATGTATGAGTACAGGGTGTGTACAGTGGATAAAATGGTGAAGACTTATGTTTGAGCTAGTGCCAAGCTCTTGTATGATGAGGCAAGTTCCAGATCTTCATTCTATGGCTTCAGATCTATCACTGAGACACTAGTATGATTACATTATTGTCTTGATGGATACTATTGTTTGATGTGTTGTGAATCCTTAGGGAATTCTTGGTATGGATTCTATGATGTTGTTCAGTTTGGTTCATTTGGTTGATGGAGTGAGCAGTACTATTTTGATTAAGTGGTGACATGATTGTTGTGGTATACTAGTTGTTTATACATGATTGAGATAACATTCATATTAATTTGTTATGGAGCATGAACAAGCTATTGGAGAGCTTGGATGTGTTGTGACTGGATGGTGGGCAGATTGGACAGTCAGAGATAGAAGAAAATGATATATTGTTTGAAGATGAGCTAAGTTGATATTGAAGGATAAACCCTAACAGCTCAGAAGGTATACATAGACTATTGTATACACTAGACACATACATACACGGGCTGTAGTGAGCTAGGGCGTGTACACACGCGGGATGCACTACTGACAAGTCACGTACCTATTGATAGATTGATATCTGTTGAGGATTGTTGCCTCATCTCAGGTGGTGCTGAGTATGTAAGTTGAGTCTTGCATAATAGAGTTGGTGCTCTTGTAGAGTTGTACTCTATTCAGTTGTTGATGATAAACCCCTGGATTGTTGTCCATAATAAAAAAACAAATTGTACATACATCTTGTGTTCTTTGTGTTCCTTGTGGTGATGAATTTTTGATGATATATTGTTGATATATGTTGTTGATATATGTTCACATCTAACTGGTTATAAATGAAAACAAAGGGTAATGAATAAATGTTGAATTTTAACTAAGAAGTTTTGTGCAAGAGGGAAGATTTGGGAAAATAGCCCACACTCATTCACCCCTCCCCTCTAAGTGTGGTAGGTGTGTCCAACAAGCCTTAACAAGCTTGAAGGAGATCCATAGACACACAAATGGATGATGAAGTTCCAATCCTTGACGAGGAAAACTATTCTACTTGCAGAATAGAGATGAGATTACATTTGAAGACAATGGGAGCAACAATTTGGAAGGCAGCCATTGGTGGATCAGTTTCATTGAAGAACAAGTCAAAGTTTGTAGCTCAAAGGGAAGGAAAGAAGAATGATGCATTGTCTGTCAAGACTATTCTTAGTGGACTCTCAAGCCCTATCAAAGACAACATGGGACAATGCACTTCTGCCAAGGATCTATGGCTAAAGCTAGATAAAACATATCAAAGCAAGAAGGAGAAAGAAAATATTGAAGATCACTCCATCAAGATCACTAAAGGTAAAGAATATCCAAAGACTCTTGAATGCATTATTTATAAATGTGATTTTGAAAAAATTTCAATTGAATATAAAAAATCAAGTGATGATGGCACACAGGAAGATCTTGAAGACATTTCAAATGAAGGCAAAGAAATATGTGTTGATGTTGGTAAAAAGGAAGATAGTGAAGATATTTCAAATGAAGGTAAAAAGCCCTCAAAAACCATTGATTGCAATGATGATGATGATTTTTTCTCTACAAGTGAATAAGAAGATCTAGAAACAATTTGTGTAAAATTTGATGGTAATTATCCCATGAAAATAACAGAAGAAAATCTATTAAAATTGCAAAAGGAAGTTGAAGAGGGTTTATATAGATATAGAAGTGATCATTTTTAAACACACTATAACTATCTTTCAGATAACACTAAGAAGTTTCTTAAGAGGAGTCAAAGTCACATATTGAAGTTAAATGGAATGCTCAAATAACAAGAAGAGAGCAATAAGACTAAATTGATAAGAAAAGGAAGAAGATATCACAAGACTAAAGAATGGAAAATAAGACATGAATGTAGATGATGATATCAAAAAACGTTTTGAAACCATTTTCCATCTGAAGACCCAAATTGAAGAAGCCAAAAGAATAGAGGAACTATTGAAGAATCAAATAAATAAAAAGGAAGAGTCATGTTGTAAGCTAGAAGATGAAATTGTTGATCTTAGAAAGAAGGTGGAAAAGTCAAACAAATTCTTGAATAGCTCACGAATCTTGGATGAGATCTTGGAAAGTCAAAGATCATCATGTGATAAATCAGGTCTTGGATATAAAGGAGAAGATACA